>JARKHS020028820.1:50000-212500 GCA_030143305.2 Amblyomma americanum
TGACGCAGAGTTAAGCTCCGCGTTTTTTTTTTCTCCGACTAGACTCATTTCAAACTGAGTAATGATGCTAAGAATGGAAGCAAGTTTGCATTCAGTACATAATTTTTGTTTATATATTACATAGGATCGTCAGAAGATGTTCTTATAATCTTCGAGTGCCTGACTGAATCACGGCGCATATTTTGATGCTCAACTTGGAGCGCATTCACTCCACATGCTTTCAGTGATGACGCGTCTCAGGCATCAGGGTTGCGCTGAAACGCGTGCGTCACTTCCGGTTTCCCGATTAAGGATTGCGCTTCCCCAACCCCTTCAGGATGCGCGGCGCTACGGTGGGCCTGCGCTGGATGGCAGTTAATCTAGGCGGAGGCTCGTCATCGTCGTCCCGCTCGAGCACCGTAGCTACGCAACGGTATCGGGGGCTGATGGACGGCTGCGGTTTGCTGCGCGATACGCGAGGGTCCTGCGCCTGGTTCGAAGAGCACAGTCGGTGTCGGGCTCCTTGTTTCCGGTGTCTGAAATAGATTATGATATGTTTAGTTATTCTCGCGAAATAAACTGTAGCCTTGTGCGGCAGCAGCTTTATGTAGAAATAGCCAGCAATGGAAGCATTGCGCTTAGCACAAAGAATTGATAGGTACAACGCTGTGAGCCAAAATGCGAAAGAAGCCAACAGTAGACGTAATCAAGAGCCATATGGGAATAATAATAATAATAATAATAATAATAATAATAATAATAATAATAATAATAATAATAATAATAATAATAATAATAATAATAATAATAATAATAATAATAATAATAATAATAATAATAATAATAATAATAATAATAATAATAATAATAATAATAACAATAATAATAATAAGAATAATAATAATATTAATAATAATAATAATAATATAAAATAATAATAATAATAATAATAATAATAATAATAATAATAATAATAATAATAATAAATGGTTATGGGGGGAAAGGAAAGGGCGCAGTATCTGTCTCATATATCGTTGGACACCTGAACCGCGCCGTAAGGGAAGGGATAAGAGAGGGAGTGAAAGAAGAAAGGAAGAATTAGGTGCCGTAGTGGAGGGCTCCGGAATAATTTCGACCACCTGGGGATCTTTAACGTGCACTGACATCGCAGAGCACACGGGCGCCTTAGCGTTTTTCCTCCATAAAAACGCAGCCGCCGCGGTCGGGTTCGAACCCGGGAACTCCGGATCAGTAGTCGAGCGCCCTAACCACTGAGCCACCGCGGCGGGGAGGGGAATTTTCTTTTTTCTAATTTTTTTGTTAGGCTATTCTTGGAGAATATTGTCTGAAAGGGAGGAGTTACTCTGTCGGTGACAGCGTAGGAAAACTAATCAAGCATCCAAGATATAAAATCCCGCCGCGGTGGCTGAGTGGTTATGGCGCTCGGCTGCTGGCCCGAAAGACGCGGGTTCGATCCCGGCCGCGGCGGCAGAATTTCGATGGAGGCGAAATTCTAGAGGCCCGTGTACTGTGCGATGTCAGTGCACGTTAAAGAACCCAAGGTGGTCGAAATTTCCGGAGCCCTTCACTACGGCGTTCCTCATAGCCTGAGTCGCTTTGGGACGTTAAACACCACTAAACCAAACCAACCAAGATATAAACACACAAGTCTCCTTTTGGTACATAAAGTTTCGGAATAGATTTTTCGGCTAAGCATTGTTTGCTTTTTTCCTCTGACCTTTACTTTCGGTCTTTGTTTATTGCCCGTGGCATGTGGGCTTTTCCCTTTGTTTGCTAGCCAAGAAGGGACGAGAGCACTCTCGACAAGTCATAACCACGCGCTGCCGCTTCTCCGTCGTTTGAGATGATTGCATATTTTGTAGGCTTTTTACCTCGTAATATTCGATGCGGAGCGCATAGTGCTGACAGCGCCGTGAACATTAATTACCACGATTGCCGTGACGCTCTGGCACCAAACAGCGATGATTTTAACGCGATAGCGTTAAGGGGCTCGTGTCGCAGAAAATCCGGCGTCACCGTCGGCGTCTTTGACCGTGAGCGAAAGATCTGCGAAAAACGCTAAGAGAAGCAACTTAGGAGGCACCTGGGCCACTCATGTCACGTGAATATGTGGCGTCATTACAATCTTCTCACCGGATTGTGAGCAAGTTGCGCACCGTGGCAGGTGGCAGTTTAAAAAAAATTGGCAGTGGCTTAACTTGGCTAACCCTGGAGTTCAGCGATAAGCAAGCACGCTTGCTAAGCGTCTGAGGCTCGTCCATGGCGGCTCCGCTACACGCTCGCGACAGCCGTTCTGTATACACCCACAAGACCACGTGGTATCACAGCCCCATCGGGTGTCACCACGTGGCTTCACATCACCCGATCGGATGTTCTTAAGGTCAAAGGTCAAATGTCAACCCAAAGGTCACGCAGTGTCAAAGGCTAAAGGTCAGGGATCAAGTGTTCGACACCATAACTGTACCACATATGGTCATACACGGCTACCGTGGTTGGGCTGAAGGTCGGTCAATGTCATTCTCCGGCCTACGCACTAGCGTAGTGAACCTTTTCGCTTCAAAAATGATGGGTTGCTAGAGGTTGCTTTGCGAGAGCAACTTGGGTCGCACAAGCCCCACCGGTGGCAGCGCCTGCCATCGCAGAGCAGTGGCGCATCGCTTAACCGCTGAACAGCTTGCACCAGGAGTGGTATAAGGACTCCCAGGGACCTATGAATGTTAAGTAGAGAATGACTAATTCTGCGTATGTTCTACCTGTGAAAATGAAGAAGCTTGAGAGGAAACCAACCAGGAAAGGCCAGCGCCAGATTCGCAGTAAAACCAAGCGGTCTTTACTGCATACCAGTGTCCCCATAAAGAGACACTTCTGTCGGGTTAAACAGTCAACTTACAACGGCAGATATGAACGTGCTCGTTGACAGGGTGACCAATGGTTTTTGAACATTTAGTAAGACGCGGTCTAATGTCTAAACGGTATCTTGACGGCATTCCTTCAAGCTACCTTCATAGTATTACTCTCCGAAGTGCCGCCTCATTATAGGGTTTATAAAGTGTACGAGGGTCTTCACGACCGCAGGGATTTGTATTCACTTTGCCTACTGCAAAATCCTGATGAAACCAGTATTCCCACGCGAATTACTTTAGTAATATGGCATGATATGCTATGGTATGGTAGTTATGATGGTATGGTATGGTGTGGTGTGGTGTGGTATGGTATGGTATGGTATTATATGGTATGGTATGGTGTGGTGTAGTAGGGTATGGTATGGTATGGTGTGGCTATGGTATGGTCTGGCAACGTAGGTAGGCTGCACTCGTCCCAAGAGTGACGTCTTAGTGAAGGCCACCTGGAGGAGCGCGTTCCGAAATGCGACGCCCCAGTGGCGCCTTCAGTAGTTAGCAGGACTTCGTGCAAAATCGGCGAGCAGTTAATGCTGCTGTTTTCCTCAGACTCACTGCGGGTGCCGCCGCCGAAGTGGGGGCCTCCACTCCCCATTGCCTGAGCAGGTCGTCCCGGATGCGGTTCAGCATTAGCGTCTTCATAAGAGAAACGAGCTCATGCACGCTGGTTGGTGGTCGGCCATGTGGTTCAGGTGGGGGCTGAGCAGGTGGTGTTGGCGCAGTGGGCGCCACGCTCGTGGTTGCCGGATAAGGGTTGATAACGATAGGCTCGTTGGATCCTGCGCACAAGTGTTCAAGTACACGCTTTTTTTTGCCAGGTTTTTGGCGGGTGCATTGATTGTGAAAGTATTGCACTTTATAACCATGTTCTAGCAGTTTCAACTTCTAAAAGGGCACTGGACGGCTTGCTTATTCTTATTAAAAAGTTCATAGCGAGAACTTTTTTTCATTCTGGTCACTTTCGCGTTTTTTCAACAAAAAAGAGTCTCTTTCTTCGCCTAGAAATCTACATTTGAAGAAAAAATGCTCTTCTCGGCACTGATTTCTCCTTATGACATTAATGTTGATGTCGAGGGGTGTGGGTTTGCTTTGTTTCATATAACATATTTGAATTTCTTGTTGGTGTTCCTTGCTTAATAAAATTATACTATCTGGCTAAATAAAACTAAGATTCAGGCACCATGATTTTTCGTTTTCTCGTCTATTCAACAAAATGTTCCTTCGACGTTACCGCAGCCTACTTATGGAAATGACCTGCGGTAGCGATACCCGTTGCTCAATTTTTGCTCTTTTTTAGCCGATATGCGAGCTGTGTTTTCATTTTAAGTAGATTGTTCTTAACTATAAACTAGTAATCAATCAATCCCGCCTAGTTTTAAGTTGGGCTCAGGAACGGTCTCTTTAACAAAAGTTAGCGGATTGCACGTTCGCGGGCAAAAATTATGCGTGCGTTGTCCGACTAGTTTTTCAGCTGATATTCGTTTCATTGGGTAGAACAAGCGTTTCTACTCATTAATCTGAGTTTTTCATTGACCAGCTGGTCTGCCTGACAGCGCGGAAATAATGTTTTTCTTTTTTGCGCGAACCCGCATCCTGCCAACTTTTGCCCATGGCATAACCAGACGTTGCAGGGATGCCCGTCGTTAATTTTAAAAATAGAGTTTTTCGGGCAAAGAGAAGCTTTTTGGGGCACAGTAGTACCAGTGTTGGCGGACGTCAAGAAACAGGCGAATGTGGTTCACTAGTAAAGTTATCACCAAAATTATGACAGTTAACTTGCTAACTTTTACTGATAGGCGCCCGGTTGTTATTATAGATTTGTGGTCGGCCGTTGGCAATGGCCATACTAGTCTTTAGAATTTCGAAAGCGCTGTTACCCTCGCTGCTGCGGCACAACCATTTTGGGCCATTGTTCGCACTATACGAACACTGCTCGCCTTCGTCCACGCGTCGCAGCCAGGTGGCCAGGAGCGGGGAGCACAGTATATAGCACGGGTGGGGCTGAGATTGTCGCGCGGTACGTACGTCAGGGAGTGACGCAATTTTATTGGCGTCACTTTGCGCTCATTAAATACACGCGGTTTCAGAATGACACGAGAAATAGACCTATTTAGTAAAGCCACAGCGCCAGCGGTAGTCTCCCTTTAGAAATTCTAGAAACTATAATATGGCTGTTACTGATGGCCGGCTACAAATCTCTATTTGCAATCGGGTGCCTATTTGTAATAGTTAAAAAGTCGACAAATAAAATTTAGTTAATGACTTTACTATTAACTCGACTATCCCGTTATTTTACTTCCGCAAACACTGGTAATACTAGACTGAAAAAATCTTTTTACCTCAAGAACTCAAATTAAAAAAAAATACTGGTGGACTTACCTGGAACAACTGGTATACTTTCATGCACGCATATATGGCATAACTATTATATGATCCTATTTATTTGAGGCTCATTATAGGGAGGGAAAACTGAAGAACGCAAAAGTAAACATCACACACTTCCAATGCGTAATACAAGATAACGAAAATGTAAGACGATTCTCACCACTGTTCAGCTACGCGCTATATAAAAGTGGCGGGCCTGTATCCGGTTATTTGAGCCGCCGCGGTGGCTGAGTGGTTATGGCGCTCGGCTGCTGGCCCGAAAGATGCGGGTTCGATCCCGGACGCGGCGGTCGAATTTCGATGGAGGCGAAATTCCAGGTGCCCGTGTACTGTGCTATGTCAGTGCACGTTAAAGAACCCCAGGTGGTCGAAATTCTCGGAGCCCTCCACTACGGCGTCTCTCATAGCCTGAGTCGCTTTGGGACGTTAAACCCCCCTAAACCATAATCCAAACTATCCGGTTATTTAGGTGCGCTATATTAAAGGCCATTAAAGATCCCCAGGTGGTCGAAATTATTCCGGAGCCCTCCACTACGGCACCTATTCTTCCTTTCTTTCACTCTCTCCTTTATCCCTTCCCTTACGGCGCGGTTCAGGTGTCCAAAGATATATGAGACAGATACTGCGCCATTTCCTTTCCCCGTAAACCAATTATTATTATTATTATTATTATTATTATTATTATTATTATTATTATTTAGGCGAACGAAATTGTGTTTATGAATCCCCGAGAAGAAAAGGAAAAAGAAAAAATAGTGAAGGGAGCCCGAACGAACGAAGTTATAGCAGGCTTAAGACAATCAAATTTCCAAGCACCAGAGCCTGAAACTTCCCACCGAAATGCGTTCTCCAAAGCTGAGAGTTGTGTACTTCGTCATATACAAAAACAACAACGTGCGTGAGATGAGCAGTGCTAAGACGTCGTTGCAGCGTTGGTACGACCGGTATAATGCGTTCTATTTGCATGTTGATCCTATGTCGCCGCACAACTTGCAGTGTGTGCAGATACTCGATGACTTTATTATTGCACAGCTTGAGCATTTCAGCAGTTAGCTAGGAACTGCACGAGGACTGTCCACACTGGCCTGTCGGTGTTAAGACGGGCAAAAGCGAGTACTTTGCGAATGGGCTGTGTAACAAGATATTTTGTTTTTGCAGCTGATTAGAGCACATGGCTTGTGGTAGTTTATAGGTGGGCGTGATAACTTCACTCGTAACGCATTAACGGCCACCTTGAGCTCATGATCCAGGCAGCTGGGCCAGAAGCCTCCGTCTCCGGTCTAAGCGCAGATAAAAGACAAGAGTTGTGTGGATATGGAAACCTGAACTCATAACAAAAATCGCTAGCAGTCTATTCCCGCATTCGCAGTTTTCAGTACAACTTGCAAACTTTCAAGACAGAACTAGAAGCAGGCATTACCTACGCCCCAATCGGGTTCAGTTGATAAAGGTGACGTAAATGATGAAACAGGATTGCGTTTATTCGTAAATGTGATTGGAGAACATACCTGTTGCGAAAAGAGAAGATAATTCGCATGGAAGTAGATGAAATTAAGCAATGAATCACTCTTTCACAGCCTCTACTCTGTGGACTGAAAGAGCTCAAAATGGGTAGCTCGCATAACAAGTGAGTAAAATATAATGTTCCTCTTCGAACGCAGCAATAAACCTTTGCAAGATGTCAGGCGAAAAGAGGAAGGGTGACGTGATGTGTTCGTAATACGCCTCTTTTGAGTACAGCGCCTGCAGCGTAAGCGGTCTCTTTGGCCACCTGAGCCTATCCTGTTCTCTTTCCCAAACAAATTGGGTAGTAGCTTTGACGACCTCCCATTCGCGACGCTAGTCTGCTGACTTACTGTGGTTTCTAGCAGCTTCAAAGAGACCTTGTGCGCATTTTCTATCGAGGGAAGTATTTTCAAGAATTATGTGACACGATCTGCATTAATACTATTTACAAATATTATTGGTAAAAAATTAGACTTACGGTGTGGGGGTAATAGGCTTGCGCCCCCACACGGTACCTCAGTGAACCAGACGGACAATCGCAATATTGTTTGAAATGGCGCGATCTTGCACGCATTGTACGGAAGGAGGCGCTGGTGTTACATTCAGCGCACCTTCACGATTTAGAACCTTAAATTTTGGGGCGAATGCGGCGAATCCGTGATGCATGTTTAGAATGCGATGAATAGCGCCGGAAACATAACCCTGATCTCACTCATGAAGTGAAACACTAGTGGGACAGAGAAAACCGTGCTTGTTTCGCCTTTGAAAGCGATAGCATCATCAGATGTCCCGTTCTGGAGAAAAGCCGACGTCTTTCTGCTCTTATCACGAAAAAGCAGTTGGCCCATCCGGTTATGACCAACCTCCCCACTATGGCAGGTGACAATGAAATCAATTAAAAAAATTAAATGGAACTGCCACTTGCCTACTGTGGCACTGCGCATCAGCTCAATGGTCGTGAGATAGACAGCGTCATGATGAACTATCCATGAAAAATGAGCCTTAGAGGAGCTCGGGAAGAGCAACCTGTGTCTCATAAGCCCAACCCGTGTGTGTGTTTGAAACAGCCACCGGCCGGGACAGTGACTCAGCGCTTGACCGCTGCGCCACTGCGCCAGTAGTGATATGTGGACTCCCTGCGATCTATTATTCAACGAAACAGCCTCCGGGGTGACTCAGTGGTTATGGCACTCGGCTGCTGACCCGAAAGACGCAGGTTCAATCCCAGCCGCGGCGGCCGAATTCCTATGGAGGCGAAATCCTAGAGGCCCGCGTACTGTGCGATGTCAGTGCACGTCAAAGAACCCCAGGCGGTCGAAATTCCTGGAGCCCTTCACTACGGCGTCCCTCATAGCCTTAGTCGCTTTGCGACGGTTAAACCCTCATAAATCCTCATGAACAAGAAACCCGTACGGGTTTCGAAACGTCTTTCTTTTTTCGACTATGGTCAGTGACTGCTACTTCACTTCATTGAAACATAAACCGAAAGAGAAAGAGTACTTGCGCGGGAGACATTTCAGTGCTATCAAACTCTACTCCTAAGTGTAGGTTAAGCGTCGTGCAAGTGTGTGTGCTGCTTCTTCTCGTTTGTCGAACATCTCAGCAAGCAACGCTTTCTGAAGGAAAGAAACTCAGGAGAGCACGTGACAGTCTACTGCGTGATTTGCTTCCCGGTTTGTGCGCTGGTACGCATGCAAATACAAAGTAAAAACAGTGCTTTGAAATTTACGCCTTCGTACCTCTGCTGCCGGAACTTGCAGGACCAGAGGAGCGTCCCTTCGTTGTATCCAGGCATGGGAAAAGGAACAGGCATGGGTACCATAGTGGACACGACGCTTCCAGAACCGCCACCGCCGATGCTCTTCACTATGGGCCCCTTGCATGGACACGGCGGAGGATCACACTTGCACGGTTTGCGGCAGTTGCAGGCAGGATGGCAGCTACAAGTTCCAATAGTGGGGTAAGGAAACGAAGACAATTCCTTGGCTCTGTCGTGGTGATCTGGGGCAGACTCTGCTGGAAGACCGCCGGGGCCGTCCCAGGCTGCGTGGCGCTGCAGGGCTGACGCTGCCAGTAGCTCTGGCGGCGCTGCAAAAAAAAAATAACCGAATTTTTTTGCCTGCTTATTACTTATTAGTGCGAAAGTATTACTAGGCTATGTCGGCACAGGAAGTGTCCGTAAAATGTGTCACCAAATGTGTCGCCGGATGTGACGTCATGAGTTGGTGACGTCATCAATCATGACCTGAAGAGTTGTGTGATGAAGTATATAAGTCAGTGATTAAACAATATCTAGTCTAAGTCATTAGTCATTGATCATTAACGTTAGTAAATAATTAAAAGCCATACTTAGCTTTCCTGATTAACGAGTATAATTACCGTGATTAATAGCATCAACTAACGCTACTAATTGGTTACGATAGTGATGATAATCGCTTTAAATAATGGGGATGATTAGTCAGACCATGTGACGTCATGAGAGTGTGACCTGATCCATGCGCCTCAAGACGTTACGCCTAAAACCGATCAGAGTACAGCAACAAAAAGTACACATCGTCGAGTGGTAGCATCGGAGATCAAAGAGTGGCGATCGGATCTTAACGGAGTGGGTAAGTAGGTGTAGAAAGGCGTCGACTAGGAGCCACCAGCGTCGCGGCAAGCTCTATTGTTTCCGTATTTCTCGAATGCAGTTTCTGCTGTGATCCCCATGTTTCTGCTTTAGTTGTACACCTTTCCGCGGTTGAAATCACTATGGCAAGAGCCTGCCAGTTTTGGTAACATCTGCGTACGAATGAGGCCTACTCTGCATGAAACCGAGGAAACAAAATAAAATACTGCCACAGTTCATTTTTGTTTCAAGAGCGAGAGAAACGAAATCTTTAATGTAATTAATCGAGTGTTCTGCTTTGTCGAACTATGTCGCATTTAAAATATTATTCGAATTTATTTTTCCCTAAAGCCTCAAAAAATCAGGGGGTCACCTCATCGTTGATTACATATGATAATGCGATAGCATGCGAAGGCACTGGCTGGCGCTTGTGTGTGTCTGTTTTATGTCCATGTTGCACACTGCTGGCGCCTTTCTCAGAGCCTTATTCCTAGCCACTCCTTACGAATTATTGAATACTTTGAGGTCGAACGAGGTTACGGAAATATATTTACCTCTTGAATACGGAAAAGAGTATTTTTACCCTTTATCAGCACAGTTTCTTTGAGTACAATCCGCGCAAAGCCCCAATACCTCACTTCCACTTTGTGGGATATCTCTGAACCTTACACTAACACCACTGCCACGATTTCTCCAAACAATAAACAAATACCCTTCCCGCTTAGAATTGTTGGTAAGTTCGCTCTCACATTACGATATGCTAGATGTACAGTATAGTTCAGCTGGTTGAGCGACTACCTCGGTGTGAAAGGTGTCCTGGGTTCAAACCCCGGACCCGGAAGCATTTCCGTAAAGCTACAAAATTGATGTTAAGGCTGTACGGTTTCCGTACGTAGCCGTGTGACTACGCTTGGATGGATGCTAATAAGCAATCGTTCCCTTAATTCAAAGCAAGAATGGATCTCAAAGCTCATTACTCTCAAAAGATATAGAATATGCAATATAATTTAGCACCAGGCGTTCCTCATAATTCTTATTCGCGAGTAGCACGAATTTTTATTACAAATTTACGCTTATGGCATTCCGACAATTGCCGCTTGTCGTTGAATGCAATAGTTATTTCAATAGATTAGTCACTCCTGTTATGTAGCATGCAAACAATTGAAGGATTTCCAATAGTCACATGGGTCGAGGCCACAGAGGATTAAGGGTTGCCCTCCGACGACAACATGTCTTCTTATGCGCACTCGCAATATCGCTCACCTAGAGAACGCCTCCGTGCCAGGGGAGCCAACAGCAGGCCTTCTGACTGCCGGCGACGGATAAGTTTCTTCACTACATCGGCTGTTGACGCGTGGGGTGTGGACATGCCAGAGACATTCTTGGGAGTATCTTTTGGCGTAGTGGTTTGGGCATCATGATGGGCGTCTTGATGATTGTCCTTGTGAGGATCCTTTTCAGACTGCTTATTGACTGGTTTTTGGTCATCTTTCTTGTTATCTTTGCTTGCTTGCTTCCTGTCGTCCTTATGGTCGTCCTTACGGGAATCCCTGTGGTCTTCTTCGTGAGGAATGTCGGCAGGGTGATCCTCCTTTTCAGCACCCTTTGGAAATGACGAATATCGAGAGAAAAAAGGAATTTACACTACAGATTGCTTCTCGTCGAGTAAGTTATAACTGAGCAGGATATCTTCGCTCTCAGCGCAACACGAACGGGACACAAGACGAAGGACTAGCACAAACAGGCGCTGACCATCAACTGGTTTTTTATTGAAGAACGAAAAGCGTATAAATACAAACAGGATCATGCAGAAAGGAGAACTAAAGGGGACCCCCTAGCCCAGGCGTCTTTGGAGTGCAAAAAGTGCCAATGTGTTCCCGATTGCAAGAACACGTGCATCCTGTTCCGACATAACAATTAACACGCGAGGTAATGGAGGCTTTTTATATTCACCACAACGGCACAAAATGTATCAGCAGCCCTTCCATAACGTTATCCGAGAGGGAACTGAGCTACCTCACCTCTCACGTGCTTTCCAGATAACTTTTGTTGATTGATAAGTAGTTCACTGTTTGTATTTATACGCTTTTCGTTCTTCAATAAAAAACCAGTTGATAGTCAGCGCCTGTTTGTGCTAATCCTTCGTCTTGTGTCCCGTTCGTGTTGCGCTGAGAGCGAAGATGAACACTTACCAACTCGCCCAAATTTCCACCTTGCTGAGCAGGATATCTTTTCGCGCGCTCTCTCAGTACCTGCCTGCACAATATCTAGGTGGGAGTATGCAGTGACGAGCTCGTAAAGACTACGTGCGATAGGCTGGTAACACGGTAGAGATGAAGTCAGGGAATGTGAGATTCTTGGCGAACGCAAAACAACAAGGAGTGGAAGAGAAACCCGCCGTCCGTTTTTCCAAGTTTCGAAAAGCGGTCTTGTCCTCCCGAGATGAAGACACGTCTTTTTGTCCAAACATGGGTAGCGGATTTCCACCCTTCCTGCCTGACTGGCTGACTGAGGCTTTCGTCTCGCCCATTGTGTCAATCTGTGTGGTCCGGTGGAATGTATTTGCTCTCGTTGGTGCACAATTTTTATACTATTTTAGTACGGAAAGAGGAAAACACACACGACTGCGGTTGGAACGATGTACCTTTAATCTAGAAGTTTGCCTCCGTTACTGAATTAGGTCGGGCGCAAGATGTTAACGCCATTGTATCTAAATAATTGCGTGAATTCGGCTTTAGAGATATTGCTTATGTTTAGCTAATATCGGCAAGTCGTTTTAAAGGGTGCTGCTCGAAATTTAGTTGTTCGAAACACAATTTTCGGTCGTTTAGAACTCCAGTATTGAACGAAATTTTGAAGGCTTACTGCATAGTCTTACTTAATTGCACTAACACGCAGATAAACTGCGAACCGTAATGTTTATACAAACCATTATATAATATTCAATAACATCATAACCTTCAGAACATGCTAAGGTTTAAGGCACCTTTTCGAATTGAGGCACATACTGGCGTGGCGTGATTTCTCCTACTGCAATCAAGACCTATTCCACTAAATGCGCTAATGCGACTATGACTCTTTGTTCAGCCATTTGCTTAAATTCTTAAATCTGGAGTCGCAACCAGCGCTAAGAATAATGGCTGTTGAAATCCTTGCTGGCGGTGGCTAGAGAACAGAAACTGCATTTCTTAGACGACACCGGTTGTCTAACTCGTATCTGGGGCATCACATTTCCTTCGCTGTGTTGAAGGCTGCCTTACGTGACCCAACGTGACGAAAGAAAAAGAAAAAGAAATATCTGATTTCACCGATGTTTTTCAACTTGCCGGAATGACGCCGTCCTCACTCCACAAAAAAATTATTTTTTTCTTATTTTCAACGTTAATAATGGCAAAAAAGAGAAAACAGTTAACACAAGCGTGATCACTAAATAAAAAAATAGGAAAGCGGTAGCCGACAAGGATTATTTATCAGATTTAGAACAATTTTCCAACATGTCAGTATGAAATTGAAGTATAATGACGCGTGGGCACGCATTCGCAGTTATATAATTCTTGTGTTTGTAGGGCTAATCTTTTGCATACAGGGTCATGTAGCGTTTTCGAAACATGAGTGGCAGTATAATATCCGTGCAGGTTTTACATGCAAGGACGATGTTATGCATTTATAGATTTGCAGAGACAAAAAGTTAACGAGTCAAACGCTTACCGCTTTCTTTGAGCTCATGGTGCGCACTCTCCCAGTTCCTGCTCTGGTGTGGCTGTAGCTGTAGCGACATTGTGAGGGAGGTGAATAGGACACAAAAGTTAAAACGGTTGCCATTATTTCTCGCCAACAGCGAATTCGCCGACCAGGACTCGTTCACTAGCAGCCCTTCAACAGTGGCAGGCTAAATAATGCAGATGTTCAGTTAAACAACTGAAGGTAGTTGAACGATGGCCAGCAAAAGCGACAAATTTCTTAGGCTTTTATATATGCTGTATGTCAGAATACATCGATCGGAAGAATGCCGAAAACAAAAATAAAACGCAGACCGGAGAACGCGGAATAAAGAGCAAGAGGTCGCTTAAGCCAAGAAACGAAGCAATCGAAGTAGTGGTCGCATATTAATGCGTAAGATGTCTACTTGTTGTGAACTACGTCGTGAAAGATATTTGCTGCTTCCTGTGTAGAGTAATTGCGAAGGCCTGAAAACGACTTGAACGAGATCGTGCTCAACCGTTAATGTATTGCATCAGTTGCACAGTGCACCCTAAATGGCCTTCTATATTATTCCACAACAAAGCGCATAGCAACGCACGCCCAGGGAGTTACGGTGTTAACGTACATTTAAAGCCATAAATATACTTATATCTCCACCTTTCGCTGGTCGCTAGAAACAATCGAGCCCTTTAATGCAGTTCGTTCTGCATAAAGCGGCGGATAGCTTGAAAAAGTTTCGCAAAGTCTGGAGACAGCAAATCAGAATATACTCACGCGTAGCCTTCCTCCTCTTCTTTTGAATCTATTCTATTTTTACGGTACAAAAAGAAAAAGAAGCCAAGGTCTGTATCGTTAAATGGGGTAGATTCGTCTGCGAGAACAAGAATTCACTCCTTTTTATTTTCTGTTTTCTTTTGTCCAAATTCCAGTCTAGGACACAGAATAATGGAACTGCTCTACTGCTTGCCCATGCGTTCGTTTGTATCCGCAATGCACCCTGGCCAATCCCCCGCCGTGGGTGTGCCATTAAGC
Source organism: Amblyomma americanum (assembly GCA_030143305.2). Taxonomy (NCBI): domain Eukaryota; kingdom Metazoa; phylum Arthropoda; class Arachnida; order Ixodida; family Ixodidae; genus Amblyomma; species Amblyomma americanum. The sequence goes on from JARKHS020028820.1 coordinate 64,134, forward strand.
TTGAGGACATCATCATCACCATCATCACTGAGCAGCATTCTCGCCTGAAGACAATGCTGATTTGGAGCCTAATGTCCTGTATAAATGTAGCCCAGTGCTGAAATGTCAACAAATGCGATCAGTTTTAGGAATTTAACATATTTTATTTTGTTTCGATGTCTGATGGACTGTACAATTGTACGTAGGGTGAGAAAGAGAAAGAGAAATCCAGAATTGAGGCAATGAGTGTATTATTAAGGGAATTAAGGAATGTGGCGACGCTTCCACGGGCTCCGTCCCAGAAATGTTCAAAGAACTTTGCACTTAAATAAACGAACGCTTTAAAGACCGACAAAGATTAATCAATAACAGAAAAAAAAATTGCTACGTTTACTAACCCTCAGGCTTCGATGTCATGAAAAGGAGAATAATTGGATAAAACTGCATTTATTTATGCGACCACCACGCCCCACAAGCACTCGACGAAAAAGAGAGGAAACACTGCTATATACCAAGTAAGAAAGCATGCTTAAGTTCAGGCCAAGAACAAACAGCATCAGTGTCAGAGCGCTACACAACACGCGGTGCTTAATTGATTTTTGCCCGGAACGGCACGAATAGCAAATGTTTTGTCGAACAGGCCGCTCCCGCAAAGCGCCACCGGGCTGCTGGCGGTGGCAGAAGTAGTGAACCGAAGGCGATGGCAGAAGTAGTGAATGTGTTCACCGAACTAAGCCTGCTATCGATCGGCGTCAAATGCAGGAGGCCTGGTTGCAGGTTTGATGGTTTTTCGGACTTTGAAATAAAGTTCATTTCTTTTTATTTCAGCTTTTGGCTCACCGCCCCAAAAGTATTGGTAGCAAACAATGAAATATCGAAAGAAGTTTTAACGAGTAACACATAAACAAACAAAAGCGATATTTCAGCAACATTCGTTACAAAGTTGACTTCCGAAATGTATGTAAAATGTTGCCACACTGCTGTGCTAGTTTTCAGAATTGAAAAAAATTGAGCTGCAATGTACATTCTAGTCGGAAGGTTATAAGAATTTCAAAAATATTGCATTTCTGTAAAAGGAGAACAACAGTTTAGTTAAAAGGTAGTCATGTAAATATTAATAATGACAACAAAGACATAGTACTGAAGAGAGGAGAGAGGGGTGGGTTTAGGAAGTGAGGCAAGATAGATGGGCGAATTACACAAGCTTCACAGCTTTACCTCTTGTAAGAGATCAATGGGGAATGAGCGGTAGAATACAAGGAAGGAAAGAGACATATTTGGAAACTGTTCATTTGGAGAAGCATGCAAACCTCTGGTAAAACAAATGCCTAACAATGACTCTCTAATACTCAGAGATTAGAGGTCCACTTGGTGAGTCACATGCCAAATTACCAACAGCACGCAAGTTCTTTTTTTTTGTATAACGAAAATTTTACTAATATTTGACATTTCCGTCCGTCCATACACAGGGAAAAAATATCTTAAAGACCAATAGAGCAAAAAACGTATAAGGCAGATTCACGCCGGCTTTTAGTAGCAGAAATGCCTTTGCCGATAAACGATGGCAAAGGATCAAGAAAAGGAAAGGGAAAATGCTGCTGTATGGGAGTCCGACGTCATTGTGGATGTCAACAGTATGCCACGAGATTTGAAGATATGTACACCCCCCGCCAAAAGTATGCGGCCCAAAGGGTCTACTTGTGAGGCCTGATGTATTCCTCGTTATGCATCTTCAGCGCCTGTAACCTCTCGAAAGAGGGATGGCTTGGCGTCCTTAATCCTCCCAAGCTTTGGACTGCTAGATGTTCTAGGGAGCGCAGCTAAACAGCTCAGAAGTAAACCCCTTGGGCTGTATACTTTTGACAGAGGCTGTACGTTCCTGGTGATGTCACAAACTAATCAAGGAAGCACATGCAATGCGTGTTCTTCCTTTGGGAAGAAAAGAAAGGCTGCAGTTGTTGTTCTGATTTACTAACTTTTAACGAATTATTAAGTGCTCATGTTCCCAAAGTCGACAGTTAATGTGTGCACTGTGAATGAGTAATATGATGCTTTCGGAGCGCAAGAAAAGGCTGGTTTCAGCATATTTAATCTATGTCGCTTTGTCGGTTATATAAGAAAAATTGTTTGAACGTATGTTTAGAAACAGGGGTCCCAAAATAACACCCTGTGGTAGGCCTTTTGTTATGCACAGTATATGACAGCAGTAGCTTTCGATTCGTACGCTCTGCGATTCGGAGCCTAGATGTGATGCGATAAGAGCTTAGGTTAGCGAATACCATATTATTGAAGGTTTGCATAAGGGATGCAGTTATTGATGTCGTCTAGCACTTTGTTGAATTCGACAAAATCTTTGACAGCAATTTGCTTTCTTTTTGGAAACAACGCAGAACTTCTTGTGTATGAATAGAGCGTGTTTAGTCGATCTATTGGGTGCGAATTCGTATTGACAGTATGTAACTATCAAATCCTTGTAAAGAAATTTTAGAACAATGTGAAGAAATATTCTTTGAAATACCTTTTGTAAAATACGCAGGCGCAATATAAGCCTGATATTTTTAAGGACATCCTTGTAACTTTTATTATAAATTACTGCTACAACTTCTAAATGCATATCAGTGGGAAAAGACGCCTGTACTTGCATATCAGCGGGAAAAGACGCCTGTCACAGGAGCAAGGTTATAGATGTGCGACAAAGAGTGCACTACTTTGAGAAGCACTTCATTAATTGGCCCACTTTTTACGTTATTAGCGTCAAGGATATATTGCTTTTTTTAAGCTAACGGAAATGGAACAGACCTCAGGTTCAACAGTTGGGATAAAGAGCAGTGATTCTTAGGTTACTGCGCCCAGGAAATGCTATATTTCCGCGGAAACAATGGCCACTTTATCTCCATTTTAACTAGCCAAATACAATGTATTCGCAGGATCCATTAGAGTATTACGCATCTTACAGCAACGCTGGCCAAGAGATGTTCGCGTCCAATGTATAGGCCTATTGTTTCTCGTTAGAACTTCTATGAACGTTAATAAGGTCTGCAAAGGACTTTTTGTGTAGCTTATATTTATCCCTCGGCTGACGCTTTGCCACAGTACATAAGCAACTGTTTATTTTTAGAGCGCTAGCCCTTAGGCTCAGGGTTCGCGGAAACAACGTAGAAGGTTTTATAGCCGCGAGCTGTTCGCGGCGAACATGAAAGACGCTGGTCCGAACACTGTCTTGCGTCCCTACTGTCTAGTAAAAAAACAAAACAAATATAAATGAACGGCGTGCAGACGCTGCAGCTACGCTTCGGAACTCTTGGAACTCTTGGCGAAGGAACAGCTAAGAAAGCCACGACCCGCTTAATGACCAGCGACTCAGCAGGGAGCCGCGGTGTTCGACCACAAGAGACCTGCTCTTCGAAGCGGACGCCCCAACGCTTCTTTGCGTGGGCGCCCATGCCGACCTCGTTACACCGTCCAAAAGTGTAACAGTACACGCGGACAGGCCGCTGTATTGGTGCTTCAAGAGGGGAGGCGTCGAAAGAAGTTGTTCGCATTTTCCCCAGAACATGGCTCTCCCCCTGTTGTCTTGAGAATCCTCGCGCTCAGGCTTCGCGGAATTCGGATGCGAAACTTGCAGCAGGGCCGGATCAGCCTGCATAAATGGTATCTGCGATGAAGAATTGAGATCGAAACATGATTGTGTCTCGATACCTAGAGCTCATCGGCCGCATTAACAAAATTGTAATCACCATTTTTTTTTACTCCGCTGCCGAATAGTATTGCGGTGTTCTTTCATGGCATTTCCCGTCTTCGACACTTCGCACAAAACGCGAGCATAACCCCCAATGCCGAGGGAGCAGGAATAAGGTCTACTTCTTACACTGAAGAAATTACCGCCAGACATCGCTTATGCAAACAAACGCTTATGAATAAGGCGGGAAATATAGTCGAGCCCGGATGTATAACTTATCCGGATATTTCGAATTATTGGGCATATCGGACACCGAGGTTATCCCCGCGAAAAAAACGTTTGTACACGTATAGGAAAGCTGCGCAGTTTATCGATCTCCTGTTTCTCCGGTCGTTCGACAATTCGAAGGCCGCGCCGTACCTTTGCCATTGGTGCGCCTCTTAAAGACGCTGTCGATTACTTTTCGCGCATGGAGAGGTCTCGGCTGCACAGCCTTGGGCACCTGCTGGCAGCGCCAGAACTGTAAACCCGCGTTACTATGTGGACGTGGGGTGCGTTTGAGGGTGGCCTTCGGTCTCTTGTAATCATTTTCCACGCCACATCGCTCTCATGTGGAGAAGCCAACTCAACTAAAGCGTAGCGGTGGTCCTTATCTGGCGTGCTTTGCCCGCTTCGCTGCCGAATACTTTGCGGAGAGGAACAGTAGTTCAATTTGAATGAGCAACTATTCTTTTCTTAGCCTACGGATAGCAGGATTAGACATCTTATGGTAGGCAGTGGTTGGTTCCAAAGGCGCCATTTGTTGAGACTCCGATGCCAAGCAGGTTAGACCTAACAACATATTGAGTGCGGTGCGCTGCGAGCATGTCGGCGTGTGGCACTCCGATGCAAGAAGAGCGTCGCTAGCTTGACTACAGTGTATTCTTACCTCTGGGTTAACATCAGTTTATCTACTGCAATTTTAATGCGTTAAATCTTATAAACTCATTTCTCAGTTTCCCGCCATTCTTCATCGTCGGCGCTGGAGTCCGAAGAGCCCCCTGCCATGGTTGGTAGGAGGATTATCCCCTTTTCACTTTTATATATCGAATTATTGGTGCAGTAGATTCTGGGTTTGCAAACCTCGATATTTCAATTATTCGCTACTCTGGGTTAGACATCAGCTTATCTACTACCATTGTATTGCCTTAGCTCTTGTTAGCTTTCGTCAAATTAGTTTCGCGGCGTTCACCATCGTCGGCGCTGACGTCCGAAGAGCCACCTTCCATTGTTGGCAGAAAGTCCCCTTTCCACTTTTATTTATCGAATTACTGGTGCAGTCGATTCCGGATATGCAAACCTCGGATATTTTGAATTATTGGCATTATAGAAAACAGTGATTATCTCCTTCAAAAACAAGCGCAAAAGTATAGGAAAGTCGCAATACATATCGTTCCAAATGAAGTTTCGCCGGTCGTTTGATATAATGAACTGCGCGCAGGGCCCCTGCAGGTGGTGTTTCACCTAACAGCGCTCGAAGATCACTTTCCGAGCGCCGAGACAGGTTGGCTGCGTGAACTTTGGCAGCTGTGAAAACATGTGACGACGTAAGCGCGGCGTGTGCTTGAGGGCGGCCTTCGGTCTCCTGTAGTCATTCTCCGCTCCACATTTCTGCCATGCGGTGGAGAAAACTTAACAAAGCCAAGTAACGGCTGTCGCGTGGCGTGCTTCGCTGTGCCTTAACATTAATGAGCAACCATTGTTCGGCTTAATATTAATGAACGACGATGTTAACGTAAACATGACGAAAAAGAAAGTACATTGTTTTGTAAATGGCCCCGAATGTTTTCAGACAGAAAACGAAGCAGCAGCAGTCCAAGCCGAACTCCAGGCGAGACAATCCAGCCAGAACTATCGCGGTGGGAGCCTTCGATGACGGTCTCGATGATATCTGATGAGAGTGATCGCCTCAGGCGTTATTGTTTACTCTAATAACTCCAGGTGTTCTCCATTTGCGCCTGTCATATTTGAGGGAACCGTACCCCCTATTTACGTAAAAAACGACAGCTTGATGGTTACTCTTCGCCAGATAGTGTTCCAATGCAGCAAAAACAACAGAGCTTTCTGTGTGCGCTGTAATAAGAATAACGATGTAATTATCCCATGATATAAAAAGAGGTCACTGAGATAGAGGCTCTGACGAAAGGCGTGGAGGAAGGCTACATGTGAATTTTAACAACTATGGTCTCCCGCGAAAGTTTCTGCGCTTCGATAAGGTGGGGCGGGTGCAACCGTGCTTGAAGCTGCAGAGCCATGCAGAGATTAAGGCCGGAACTTGGGTTGTAGTGTAGGTATCAGTTCTTGAATTTATCAATTTTTAAAAAATTTATTTTTCGTACAAATAGCTTTGAATGGTCGATGATGGCACAAATAAAGGCGCAGCGGGGTTCGCCACAATAATCAGGCAGAGCGATAAGAATAAAATTTTCACGTAGCAAACAGAACGAGTCATAATGTTAAGCTGGTTGTTTTTCACAGTCAATTTCACGGCGGGCTATCAGCTGGCCCAGGCAAGAAGCTGGGAATGTCTTACAGTGTGAGCTATAAAAAATGAGAGACATGCTCTAGTTAATGCACCGTAATTTAAAAGCCTTAGGAAGGCACATAGGTTTGATTATTTTCTACAGTAACCCTGTTGTTTGCTGCGAGAGGGTGTTAAGAGTTTAGCTGGGGACGCAGCGTCAAAAAGATTCCTTTGTTAGGTTTTTCTCGTTGTATTCGCCTGTTTTTCTCAGCAGCGAGGATTCAAGGTTCACGCGATAAACCCAGTCTTGCGGGATATTTTGGAATAAACAATATTTTGCCGTCTTTAACCTCTTGCGATTTCTAAACCAGCCATTGAGTGTAACGAGGACGAATCTTCGTGATTTTACTAGGAAGCAGATTGCTCGATTGAGTCGCAAAACTAACAAAAAAATACACCCCTAAGTGATTTACTGCTCTGCACGTTTACCTCAAACGCTGCGTCTTGCTAATTTATGCTGGTGCTTTTTCTCTGTGTTCGCTCCGCACATTGTTAACGAGGGCGCTAAAATGGGAAACCCGGCAAAGGGGCTCTTTCTTCGCGGAAACACGTAAAGTGCAAACTTCACGTTCAAATAAGGAAGGTAGAAACAAATAAAAGCAGGAACGGCACGTGCCCTGTCCTTTCTTTTTTACCTTCTTGGCATTTGGACTTTACGTATAGCCATTAACAGGGTACGCATTTTTGAGAAACCTTAGAATAGCAAATTAAGTTTGCTCATCTCATTAGGTACCAAGCATTAAGCTCATTAAAATTTCCCAATTTGCAAAGGACATACCGTGGTAAAAAAGTGGCGCTTAATTGTATGGCATATGCGGGTATACCTGATATTCACAGCACAGGAAGTGTCACAGAAAGCTACCACACGCTGGCCACATTGTGGCGTATTCTAATTTAAGTCCTAATCGCATTGGCGGCCGACCTCCCGTCATGTAGTTCTGCGGCTTCGGATCCTAAAGCACCCACTGGTGTCCTTGTTCACGTAATGTAGGGTCCGCGAGCTAGGACAGTATTTTTGTCCTTCCTTCTCTCAGACTTCACGCAAGCGAGCACAAAAGCAGACACTGCAGTAATTAGAAGAAATTCATTGCAGTGACCTTGGTTGGGACTGCTTATGCTGTAGCTGCTTCCTAAGATGACGGCCTTTGTAGTCAGTACCTCATACCGACTCGTTAAAATTAAATAATAAACATTTTATTTCAGATATAATGTGCAGGAAGAGACGGAAAAGCAACTCGTAAACGGAGCTTGACGTGTTCCAATCCTCTTCATTATCGATATGCAGTGCAGGCAATTAAATAAAGGCACGGTGCACTGAAAACGATTTATTTAGTCCCCGGAATAACCTCCTTGTTAGTCTTTGGAGTCATATTAAACTGCGACAAAAAAAACACGAATCAGATAGAAAAGAGGCAGATAACACAGCTTTATGCTGTCTCCTCTCTTTGTGCTGCATCTTTTGTGCTTCTTTTGCCGTTCTAATGTCTTACCTAGCGACCTAGGACTACACCCTCCTAGGAAATGAAACTACCTTTGCCATGTAGAAGGAAAAGACAGCTTACCTATTCTATTTGGCCTATCAAGGCATCCTGATGTTTTTTTAACCTACTACGTAACTTATGCGAAACATTCCAGGTGTAAGCTCGTGGCTCAAAACATATTTCGGTCGCATTTAAGTGCCACTTTAAGGTAAAGAGGAAATGCGTCACATGGAAGATAAAAAGGTTCCTCTTTTGGCAAAATCTTCGCGGTAAGACCTGACTTGAGAATTTCTTTTGCCGAGCAGAGCCGAATGTACCAGTGCACGCGCTAAATATTGCGCTGCACATTTCAGCCAAATTTATTATAAAAGAAAATCCTCCTTTCGCATTCCTTGTTTTCGAAGGAAATGAATGAGGCATAGAGGAAATGAAAGAGGCACATATATTCCTTATTTTCGCCAAAGTATCTGCTGCCATCTTGTTTGCTTACTGGCAATTTTGCAAACCTGCCGCTGAAGAGAATGCGCGAGGAACAAATATAGCATAACTGGGGACTAAAGAATATAGCTGTCCGAAAAACAAGAGCAAGACGGACAAACAGGAACGTGGAAATTGTTGTTGTTCAGGACCGCAAAGTGACTATTTTTTCAACGGCATTTGCGCTTAACAGTACATGCGGATGAAAAAAAAAACGACAAATTTCGTCGAAAACTCAAATTTTTAGTTTTTTGCTTGTTCTTTATGTTCGTGCAGCTCTCGTTCTCGTCTAGCAGTAACAGCGGCGAGTATAAAAACGTTATGGCTAAAGCCTGCGATATAAACACGCCAAGTGACCGAAAAACGTGCACAATTGAGCTACTTTCACGACGTCAACAAATTTAAATAGCGGCGCTTCCAGCCGTTGTGGCTCTGCGTGCAGGTAAAGGAAGCTTTCTTGTTTCAGACCCATCATCCGTCAGTTTCCGGAAGTTTCGTAGCTCGGTAAAAAATTTAAAAGTAGCGTTTTTTATTACCCCAAAAGCTGCATCTCCACGTCTCTTTAAATCACTTGGGACGCATCCTTCTACACGTATAATTTTGTTGCAACATCAGTGCTTTTGCATGACATTATTACAGTTGCTCTCGTCGCATCAGAATAAAATTTGGTATCGATATGTTTTGCTTTATGTAAAGAATGCGGTTGCACTATTTCTATTTCAATTTATGGTGGAAAGTAGGAGTCAATTTTGTTACAACCATTGTAGACGTATCATAAAGAGGCATTCCAAATAACATTATTTTTGAAAAATTCAAAAATTTTTACATGACAAACTTTATTTATTGCACAAAAGGAATCACAGTGAGCAAAATGATATATTTCTTAAAGTTGTCGTGTGTAAAGTGGTGACCAATAGGTGCACAAAAACATCCCTGCATTCCAAATGCATGACTTGTAAAAGTTAAACCAACCTAGATAGGCGAAAATTGACAACACATTTTATAAGAGCTGTCAATGATCTCTCTACTGTACAATGTTTATTCAACTGGACCAAATATTGAGAAAAATAATTTGCCCGAAAGCATTCCACTTTTACAATTCGCATTCTTTGTAGAATGTGAGAAATTGCTGCTGCCGCTAACACAACGAGTAAAAAACCTCACATAATGAAAGCTGTCGATTATTGATCTGAGCTGAAGGAAGACACAATATTTTTTCCGAGGTTTTTTATGACGCCAGCCTTGGCGGCCCTCAAAGAAACAGATATCCTGTCGCACGAAGTAAATGTAAGCGGCAATGTTTTATTCCGAGCGCTTTCTAGTCTACCACAATTTACACAGGTAAAGAATCTCAGGTGAGGGTTCAGGCTCAGGTCACCGAAAATAAACGTCCTATAAGCTAAGCTATAAGCTTTAGCAGCTATGACTTTTGGATCAGCAAGCGGACATCATAACATATGAAAGGCTGAATAAGGTGCACTACAGTGACGAGATCATGAATCAATTTTTGGTAAGGAAAACAGTGCGACCCTTAAGTGCGCTAGAGTAGAGCTCATGCCATTAGAAGATTGGCTGCTTGAGATCAGTTCCCATTCCTTGAACCACTGACAAGGGTATCTTTGAAGGCTAAATAGCGCTTTCCAGCTGAAAGCTCGTGAGAAACTGGAAAGACAGCGTTACATGCAGGTATTAACCTTAAAGCTTATCTTTTACCTGTTGGTGGTCGAAGTTTAAACACACTTATGGAGCTACAATTTTTGAATTCTTCAAATTCTTAACAAAGGTAGACATGCGTTGCTACATGCGACAAAATGCGTGGCTTATGGATAAGGCGTCATTAATCCCGCATGCTCTTTAAAGAAGGGCAAAGCTCTTTCACATTATTGTGAGCAGCTGTTTAGACAGCTGGTAAAGAATACCCACCTGGCATCGCTAAAGGATACGCATATCCACTGCGGGAGACATTTTATGCATAACACTCGAGAAAATTCGCGGGATCATTCCCGCCAACATGGTGAGCATCGTCCTGCTCATCATATGCAGCGCATGACGGCAGGAATGGCCGACAAGTTCGGACTGTTCTCCACATGACGATGCTAAGGAGCATCGTTGAAAAGCCGGCCATTAGTGTAATTTGCCGTCTGGTCTTTTTTCGCATCGTGCCCTCTATTTTCAAATCCTGAAGTCATTAGTTACACGTCGGGCGTAGCTGGACTCGGAGGTCCGGACATTCGGCCGGTCCAAAATCATGCAATCAATGCAACAAACACTATTTCGGGAGATTTAAAATTTTGCTAAACATAATGTACACGCCAGACATGTTTCAAATATGTTAAGTGTGACTGGCTTCCTGCAGAATTATTTTACAATAAATATTAGGTGCGTTACTCTGCTGGCCACGGGATGGTACGCCCTCTGCGGCCTTGAGGGCATTTCTCGAAAGGATAACAAAATATTATTTAATATCCATTGCTACATAAAAAAAATTATTATGATCCTTGATGCGTTGTTCTGGGCTAATGACTGAGATGCACATCTTTTTTTGGATTCACGTTGGTTCATCTCGCTTCAACTTCGTCTGCCTGCTCGAAGTGGAAGTTACATATTATCATATACGCGGCCATTCGAGAGTAAAATGGTTCGTCTATTCGCAACCATTCATTGTCGTTAATCTTAAAGGCAGTGAGCTTATCTTGCTTGCCAGGGGTAGAACGCTTGCTTCTGACCCGAAGACCTATCCTGGCGCCTTCCGTAGTCTGCACAGCAGGCCAGTAAATGCCCACTCTGCGAAAACGCGATGGGGCAGTAACAGGAATTGAACCCTCCTCGGTTGTGTTAAATCCTTTCACGTCTTTTACCTATGTGCACGAAATGGGCGCTTAGTCGAAGAAGGCACTAAGACAGGCACGAGGATTTCTATAATAATGAGGATATGAGCACATTCACAAGACTACGTCGGAGAGTCTGCGCCACGAGTGGGACTGATGATAATCATATCACTATTGGAGTGGCCGTGCTCGCAAAGCGATGCCAGACATGTTGCAGTAATCTAACTGGCTTAAAACAATAACTGACGTTTCAAGGAGAGAGAGAGAGAGAGCAAATCATTAAGTGTCCACACAGACAATCACGGATTGGCTGAAAAAAAAATTTCCCCTTGAGGTAACAGCGAGCTGATGCAAGGAAAGCTGGCCAACTTCGTAAACTTTCAAACAAGCGAAGAGTCCTTTTAAATTTTCGTTTTAATCTGTTTGTGCTGTCATTCAATATGTACAGGCAACTTTTTCTGCATGGCTTTCATTTATGTCTGATCAGGCAGTATGCCATTAACTCAAACACTGTAAAACCGAACAGCTGGCATATGTAAAAAGAAAAACAAATATAAATAAAGAGCAGCGAAAAAATAAAAGCGGAAGAAAAGATGTTACTCGGTCTTATTCAGCATTTTCTGCGCATTTTTCTTGTTGTTATCCTAAACAGAATCAGCATACACGTTGCAGCGAACCGTGCATACCTGCCGAAATGGCCTCCAAATTTCTTTTGGTCAGAGCAACGAACAAAATGCATGAGTACTGAATAATACAGGACAATCTCCTGGTTTTGTAGCCCGCGCACCCATGTCCCGGTCTCGAAAAGCCTGTCGGTAAGGTCAGGTGGGGGGCGGGTGAGTAATTTCTTTCGAAATTACGTTGGGGGATAGCCGCTGTAATACATGAGTAGCAAGGCTTCGCATGCGCCATGTGTAGGCCGTGACTGTGCTCCTGGAATGGACGGCGTGGCCAGCTTTGATCTGAATTGAAGGTTTTTCAATTCCATTCCTTAATAAAAACTTACCTTTGTGGCAAACTTATTAATAGCACTTTATATAAATAGAGCACATGGGCCTAATGCAAGACGAAGCTTTGGACATAGCGGAAAACGGAAACCTTTCGACGCGATCAGTGAATGCAAGAAAAGCTTTGAATATCCTTTTGAATTCACGTGTGGTCGCGCAGAGGATAAACGCAGGAATAAGAGCCTGGCGTGAAAGGCAATGGTGTAGAAGAGGGAGGCGTAGTGAGAAGGATCTTAATCAAGGAAGGCTCTAACATATATCACAGCAAAAGCAAATATTTTTTTGTAGAGTCTGAATAAGGATGAATATTTTTTGGGGACTGTCACTAATGAATCTGTAATTGATACAGCGTGTTACTCAATGCAGAACGAAGAAGAGGGTCACTTGCATGTAGTATTTGCTTCTTTCAGGCTTGTCTTTGACGGAACGAACTCAAGTTCAAAAGAGGTACCAAAAATAACAGAGTATGTGGGAGGGAGGGACCATCAAAATCTCCGACTTACTGTGAATGCTGTACGCGGCACTTGTTCCCCCCCTAACATGAAATGTACGTTACATTTTCTGAACATGCGTTGAAGCGTGCGGCGCTACAGAGAGAACTAATGAATCAAGGTATCCGTGATGGAACCTTTTACACAGCACTCACAATAGAGTCCTCGACGCTAGCCTTGCAGCCAATTGCGCTCTAGCTTCACTTCGAAGTTTAAATTCGTGCAAGCGATGCTCTATTCATCGTGGTTTACATCGTAACCATTTCAGCCGCATTAATTCCTATTGCGAGCGAGAAGAAAAATTGTTTCGTAAGTATAGCTACTGTACCAGTGTTGTGCATCAGATATTCGGTCTCCCACGTGGATTGATAGAGCAGAGAGATCAACTAATACTGGCTTTAAATTACTGATCTTAAATTACTTTAAATTACTGATTTTAAATGCCTATATACAACTGGCTTTTGGGGAAAGAAGCTGCGCAGCCTCCCGAATAAGCGCACCGCCCTACAGGCAATTCTATGAACACTTTAGTGAGCCCAAATATAAAATGTTTTAGTGATTCTTGTCTTGCTTAGATGCTTGTCAGAATAATCATTTCAGGAATGCTTTTTCATGCAAGCCAGATCGCGACAAGAACGGTGGCATGCATGCCTTGCGTTTTTGCTTCAGTGGTACAAGTTATACGGTTTTGTGCGCATTGACTGCGCACAGCGAAGGGATTGCATTGTGTGGACAATTTGGTCTAATATAAACGCTTATAAGCACAGTACACGCGCTCTATAACAAGTCAGCGGGGGCGCCCGCTTCTTTGTCGGTCTGCGTGAAGCCTCCACCTTCCGGACACCCTCAGAGCAGGGCAGGTGACCCTCCCGCCCCTGAAAAAATTCCTTCAGACAGTCTATAGACTGTTCATAGACTTCTGCCTATAAGGTCTATAGGCATCCTATAGACAAATCCTATAAAATAATCTAAGGCAATACAAATCATATAAGCAGTCTATGGACAATCTATAGATTTATGTCCATACACTTTTAGTAGACTTCCTTCTAATGAAAGTCTATTGACTATGAATAGACAAAAAGAAGTATACATAGGAAGACAATTTAGCTTATAAGAAGTCTATAGACAGTCTACAGACATTTTTTATAAGGGCGGGGCACCCTGCGGGAGGTGCACATCCGGGCATCCACCTGTCAAAATCCATGCATCACCCACGAGCATCTACCAACCATTCTTTAATGACCTGCATTCTCAAAAGGCCTTCGTCCACCTCCATCCAACTACGAAAAGTCTCCGCCTACCCAGACATCTACAGAAACCTCCACATACTACAAACCTATGGGGAAAGCAAATTCAGAGACGCAAATGGGTCGTCTGGCAGCTGAGTACAGGAGGCGCAAACACAAGGCGGACTCTAATGGTAACGCGTGAATGAGTAACATTGATATGTGAATAACAATGAATAACCTAACGCGTGAGCAACAATGAATAACCTAACGCATGAATAATATTGATCGTCTGCGGCTTCTATTTTATCTCTGCAACAGGCGAGCAAAAATTATTCTTTATGAATTAGCTCGGGTTCTGTCGGCGGCCCGAACAACAGCGGTACCGCCGTTAGGCAGTAATGCTCGTTTAGGCACAGTGTGTGAAAACAAGAAAAAAAATGCTGAACTTTCGCTCAGACATTTCAAAAGTCCGTTTGCTAAGCTGTCATAATGCGCTGGGTGTTTTTCCCGTCACACACAACGCTTCGTTAAACTTTCATCGGACAGAAAACTCGAGCTAGCTGTCGAGAATAATGGCGTTTATTTCATCACCGGCTTTTGCGGCTTAAATTTTTTCTGACGTTTTTGACAGGTTCCATTGAGCTTGAGGTGCGGCCTTGTATGCAAGAAGCCTGAGCGAATAGTAATTTTTTATAAGCCGCTTATAACCGATGCTGGTTGCTATGTAAGCTTGCTTTTGCCTGCTTTCCTAATTTTTTATTTTTGTTTTCACATACTTCAGTTTCTTACTATAGGCTATGGCGCGAAAAGATTAAAACCACAAACAAATTACGATACATGCTTGCTTGATGGTATCAAAGCACAAGGAAACAAATATTTGCGAAAGTTTACCGTTTGCTTCCACTTTTTTCAACTTTTTTCTTGAACGATTACGAGCGGGATTGAATAAATTTCTAACGCGTCACGAAATGGGTGTGACGGCAATGAACGAAAAGGCATGAGTTACGCAGAGGTTTAATCTTAAGTTGTTTACGGAATTAGTGGCAGAAAGGCGTATTTGTTTTGCTCGAGCAAGTGGTACTGTCACCGTTTGCCACGAAAATAACTAGATAAAAGCAGGAAGTCTCCAGTGAAGCAAAGTGCTAATGTAATATTGACACAGGTGATAGAAGAGGAGGACGAAGGGAACTCAGGCGATAGAAGCAGAGGACGAAGAAAATCTTCTTCCTGCTCGTGCTCGCTCTACCGGCTGTGTAGCTCCTTGGTCCCCGAGTGTTTTTGGTGTACTATTCGTTACAAATCTGGTGGAGGCAGTGCTGGGTACGCTTCCAGACCCGCGCAGCCCACCTGTGATCACGGATCTCACCCCGGTCCACCAGCGCCGCGGCCGCCGCCTGCGAGGAGAGTCCCCAGAAATCGGACCCCTTCCGGCAGCCACCAGGACGACACAGCCTCGGACGTCGGAGGAGCCAGCTGCCATGTCAACTGAGAGTAGGCTCCCAGCTCACATCCTGTGCCAGCAGCCACGAACACCCCCGTCTTTTCATGGCGACGTGTTCGAGGACGCCGAGGACTGGCTCGAGACATTCGAGCGTGTCGCCCGTTACAACGGGTGGAGCGATGAGCGGAAGCTCCACAACGTGTATTTCGCTCTCGAAGAGTCGGCGCGGACATGGTTCGAAAACCATGAGGCTTCGTTTCCATCCTGGGAGGCCTTCTGCCGCAACCTGCTCGCCACTTTTCCAAACGCCGACCACCGGGAGCGAGCTGAAGCTGCGCTACACTCGCGCAACCAGCGCCCGAACGAGAGTGTCCGCATGTTCTTTGAGGACATGACCCGCCTTTTCAAGCGCGCGGAGCCCTCTATGTCGGAAGACAAGAAGCTTCGCCATTTAATGCGTGGTGTCAAGCAGGAGCTATTCGCGGGACTCGTGCGCAGCCCACCGCGCACTGTGGCCGAGTTTCTCAGCGAGGCGGCCACCATGGAGAAGACTCTACAGCAACGAGCCCGCCAATACAATCGTGACGTCAACGCCTTCGGGCCAGACACCTGTTCTATGCATCTCGGAAGCGCCCCGGACGACTTACGCGAACTCATCCGTTCCGTCGTCCGGGAGGAACTCCAAGCCCTTCGGACGCCTTCTAACATGCCATCCTTCGCGTCGCTGACAGACGTCGTCCGCGACGAGGTGCGCCTCGCAGCCCAACAACAAGCATCTGAGGTACCCCTTCAGCTTGACGCAAGACCCACGTACGCGTCTGTACTCCGTCAAGCTCCGACGTCGGGCTACACCATCAATGCCGCGGCTCCATCAGTGCGGCCACCGGGTCCCCCTCATGACCCCGCTCTGCCAGCCTACGAGCGGACGCGTAAGAGTCAAGTGTGGCGGGCCCCAGACCGTCGGCCCCTCTGTTATCATTGTGGCGAGGCGGGTCACCTCTATAGGGCGTGCCCGTACCGCCGCGTGGGCCTGCGGGGTTTCGCCCCGAACGACCCCTGCCCTCGCAATGGCAAAAGGCCACTTGAGATAGCCTCTCACCTATTGGAGCGGCAGAATCTCGTCACATCCGGTCGCCGCGGGTCTCGATCACCGTCCCCAATGCGCTACCGTTCTCCAAGTCCCCGCGGAGCGCAAAGCTATTCCGGACGCCGTTCGCCCAGCCCACGCCGGGAAAACTAATGCCGGCGGCCTCCGGAGGCAAGGCCGCTGCTGTAGGGAAATGTGAAGATCCTCCGCCACCATCACGCCGATACGCCATTTCGCCGGGGGCAGGTAGCGACAGCATCCGACACGCTACCTCCGATTTGTACGTAACAATTGATGGAGTCGACGTCTCCGCCTTACTCGACACCGGTGCCGATTACTCCGTAATGAGCCGTGCCCTCGCCCAAGAATTAAAGAAAGTTTTGACGCGATGGTCTGGGCCGAGCATTCGTACTGCTGGGAGTCACCTGATTACCCCTGCTGGCAAGTGTACTGCAAGGGTCGGCGTCCGTGGTTTTCTGTACGTCTGTGAATTCGTGGTACTGTCCGAGTGTTCGAGGGACTTGATCCTGGGCCTCGACTTTCTGCAGACGAACGGCGCTGTCATTTATCTGAACGAAGCCCGGATCACGTTCTCGACGAAACAGGCCGTGGCGCATACCGACAGAGATCCGGGAATCAACGCTCTGCGTATAGTCGACGATGACGTGATGGTGCCACCACGGTCTAGCGTCCTGGTTCTCGTGAGACATGACTTGTTCCACGATTACGAGGGTATCGCGGATAGCCACCTCCCGCTGCTGCTCGCGAAGGGAATAGCCGTCGCTCGAGGCCTCGTCCAGTTGCATAACGGTTGTACTAGTGTCCTACTCACGAACTTCGCCAACGAGGTTCAGCACCTCGCCAGGGACACGGCTGTTGCCTTACTTCACGAAGTTACTGTGTTGCCTGATTTATGCGCCGTCGGGGCCAGCCCTCAAGACGAGGCCGCACCATGCCACGCCCTGCAGACCGTGAAAATCAACCCGGACTTGGCACCTGAGCAGAAGAATCTTCTGTCTGCTCTTCTAGCAGATTTTGCAGATTGCTTCGCCACCAGCTCCAGGGTCGGTCGTACACCTGTCGCCAAGCATCGCATCATCACAGACGAGGCCACGCCGCCTGTATGCCAGCGCCCATACCGTGTTTCTCCTAAGGAACGCGAAGCCATTAAAACGCAAGTCGATGAAACGCTTGCAGACGATGTTATTCAGCCGTCAACAAGCCCATGGGCGTCGCCCGTAGTCCTCGTCAAAACGAAAGACGGCACCTTGAGATTCTGTGTTGATTACCGGAAACTAAACAGCGTGACCAAAAAGGACGTTTATCCGCTTCCCAGGATTGACGATGCCCTCGACCGATTACGTGACGCCAGGTTCTTCTCCTCATTAGATCTCAAAAGCGTATACTGGCAGATAGAGGTGGACCAGAGAGACCGAGAGAAGACGGCTTTCGTGACTCCAGACGGTTTATACGAGTTCAAGGTGCTCCCGTTTGGTCTTTGCTCGGCGCCGGCCACGTTCCAGCGTATGATGGACACCGTTTTATCCGGTCTGCAGTGGCAGTCTTGCTTGGTGTACTTGGACGACGTCGTCATTTTCTCGCCTACCTTCGATCAACACTTGGACCGGCTGCGCATCGTGCTTCGAGCCCTGAAATGCGCGCAACTAACGATCAAGTCCGAGAAATGTCATTTTGGTTTCACGGAACTTCGCTTTCTTGGCCATGTTGTCAGCGCACAAGGCGTTCTCCCGGACCCCGGCAAGACTGCTGCCGTCTCCAGTTTTCCGCGCCCAACCGACAAGAAGGCACTTCGACGTTTTCTGGGCCTCTGTTCTTACTACCGACGCTTTGTGCCCGAGATGAGACGCCAGTTCCCGCCTCCACACCCCGACTTGAACCGAGCGCAGGCCACCTTGCTCCGCAGGTTGCAGACACACTCTATCCTTAGCCATTCTAGACTTTCACTCATCACAGACGGGGAATACGACCCCGTCTGCCAAAATTGTTACCAGGGAGAAATCGCCACCCAGGCTCACATCCTCTGGGGTTGCGCGGGAAATCCGCCCCCTCGAACCTTACTGCCAGCTCCCTCCGAAGATGGATAGAACGAACTCCTCAAAAGGCCAGACAAGAGCATCCAACTGGCACTCATTTCGTGGGCCCAGGAAGTCGCCCCCACCTGGGGGCCACACCAAGCCCACCTGCCCTAAATCCCGCCAATCTATGACAATAAAGTTGTTTCTCTCTGCCCGATTTCTCCAGAATAGCTGACCCGTTGACAGCACTGACTAGAGACGAAATACCCTTTCTGTGGGGAAGCGACCAAGAAGACGCTTTTCAGGAGCTCCGCAACCGCCTACACAGCCCCCCGATACTCGCCCATTTCGATGAAGACGCCGCCACCGGCATACACACCGATGCCAGCAATGTTGGCCTTGGGGCGGTACTTATCCAGTGGCAGGACGGCGTGGAACGCGTTATCGCTTACGCGAGCCGAACACTTTCGCGATCGGAGGCGAACTATTCGACGACAGAGAAAGAATGCCTTGCGGTGATCTGGGCCATCAGCAAGTTTCGTCCATACCTGTACGGACGACCCTTCCGTGTTGTCAGCGACCATCACTCGTTATGCTGGCTGGCAAGCCTTAAAGATCCGTCCGGCCGGTTGGCTAGGTGGAGCCTCCGTTTGCAAGAGTACGACGTGACTGTCGTTTACAAGTCGGGCCGGCAGCTCCAAGATGCGGATTGCTTATCACGCGCGCCCGTGGACCGCGCTCCGCAAGAAATCACCGAAGATCTTCCTTTCATTTGTGCTCTTAGCCCATCCCATGTGGCTCAGCTTCAACGAACGGACCCGGAGCTAGCGCCGCTCATCGAGCACCTGGAAGGTCACAGTGGTCGGGTTCCGCGTGTTTTTCGTCGTGGCCTGCAATCCTTCACCATGCGAAATGGCGTTCTCTACAAGCGCAACTTTGGAAAGTCCACCGAAACATTTTTACTCGTGGTGCCCACCCAGTTACGACCTGACATCTTGAGCGCTTGTCACGACGAGCCGTCCGCCGGCCACTTGGGAGTCAGTCGCACGCTGTCAAGGATTCGGGAGAAGTACTATTGGCCCAAATTACTTCCATCAGTGCAGACCTACGTGCGAACCTGCCGCGACTGCCAACGCCGGAAGTCTCCACCCAAGAAACCAGCCGGATTTCTTCAGCCAATAGCGCCACCGAAGATCCCTTTTCAACAAGTTGGAATGGATCTCCTTGGCCCCTTCCCGAAGTCATCCACTGGAAAACGGTGGATCGCTGTTGCAACGGACTACATGACACGTTATGCTGAGACCACGTCGCTTGCGAGCGGAACTGCTGCCGAAGTAGCCGAGTTTTTTGTCCACAGCATCGTCCTGCGTCATGGCGCCCCTGCGGTCATTATTACTGACCGTGGGGCAGCTTTCACAGCCCGCCTAACCCAGGCTGTGCTGAAACTGACGCACACCAGCCATAGACGTGCGACGCCGTACCACCCGCAGACCAATGGCTTGGTGGAACGGCTCAACAGAACTCTGGCCGACAAGCTTTCCATGTACGTGGATATAGAGCATAAAACCTGGGACCAAATTCTGCCATACGCTACATTCGCTTACAATACGGCACTGCAGGAGACAACGCGGCTCAGTCCCTTCCAGCTTGTCTTCGGCCGTCGAGTTATTACTACGCTGGATGCTATGCTGCCTGTTGACCCCCACTGCGAGAGTGACCCTGACCTCGACATCGCCACTTTTGTGCAGCGTGCGGAAGAAGCGCGGCAACTGGCAAGGCCGCGCATACACCGTCAACAGCAACTAGACGCTGGCCGCTACAACCAGGGACGGCGCTTCGTTGCCTACGAGCCAGGCGACTATGTGTGGATTTGGACGCCCGTTCGTCACCGCGGGCTGTCTGAAAAATTACTCCGTCGATACTTCGCCCCATACCGTGTCCTCCGCCGCATTAGCGACGTCACCTACGAAGTTCAACCCGCCACCCAAGCCAGCTCATCCCACAGACGCAAGCTTACCGACGTTGTGCACGTCGTTCGTATGAAGCCGTACCACGACCGACCACCCGATTGAACTTGAGGCTGACCGCTGTGCCCTGTTCTATGTTGTGATCCTCGTGCCTCACCCTAGCACGCTCGCTTTCTGCTCGTCACTCTAGCGCACGATGGCCGCATCGGGGCGATGCTGCAGGGGAGGGAGCAATGACACAGGGGATAGAAGAGGAGGACGAAGGGAACTCAGGCGATAGAAGCAGAGGACGAAGAAAATCTTCTTCCTGCTCGTGCTCGCTCTACCGCCTGTGTACTAGGCCCTGCGTATATTTCATCTAGAGTAGATATTTTTCTTTCAGCAATGGCATTTTTATGTTCTCGTTTTGATTTTACCCTGATGATGCATATTGAGAGGTTGCGTCGATGAGAGAAATTATCCTTTGCTGACGGTGAAACTATGTCTTACAAATAGTTAGCTCTCGTAGAGCTAACTAAACCGTTACTGACTGAAAACAAAAGACACATAAAGCACACAAAATCAGTTTTTTAACGCGACATTCTTAAGCTTTCCTTTCTGTGGAAGGCATCGTTCTCGTCTTCGGATTTGGCCAACCTTTGCCCCAAAGCCAAAGAAATCCCCTCGGTGATAGCGATAGCTGCAAAAGCATTCAGCAGGTGCCGAATTAAAAATTTACGTTGCTTTCAGTCCTACTCTGATTCAGTTTGGCAGCGAAAGTTCGGGACTAGGCTCCTAATAAAAATATTACCAACCTCGGACATCGCAGAAGCTGACGCGCACTGTCATGATAGTTCTAGAATAAACTGGTTGCGTCTAGCGGGGATAAGAATAGGATAAGGCGTGGGTGTCGGTGGCGTTGATTCCAAGAGCATGGCAAAAAAAAAAGCAATAAAGGACCTCGCTGCCATAGCACGAGAAATCAAGCTCTGGGAACGGATAGCGTCATCTCGCAACGGGAGTTTTCAGCAACAGATATCACGTTGAAAACAACAGAACATACAAATAACATCTGTTAAATGGTGCTTGTTCTGAGAACCGGCCGTCAGCGCGCTGTCGCGGTGTCAGATTAAGCTCATACTTCTAAAGACATTTACCACACGCCACTATAAGGCCCCGCCACGAATGGCAAGAGGACCGGTATAAAAACTAAGCCCTAGCTGGAGTCTAATTGCTTTGGCCGGTGTGAACATAAACGATGCAGAAAGGGCGAGACATGCTGGAAACTGCATCAATACGTATTTAAGTGGTACCCGCTCCACGAGAATGCGTACAGGAAAGCTCGCTTAAAAGGAAAGATCGCTAATTATGGAATGCTGTGAGTTGATAATAGAATTACTTCCTTCGGATCCTCTAGCAGCAAACCTTTTTCTCTCTCCTATTATTTTCTTTCGGATCCTCTAGCAGCAAACATTCCTCTCTCCCCACTCTAAAGCTCTGCGAGAAATGTTTTCCAGAATACTGAGCGAAGCAATTCTAAGCCGGTAGTAACAGCCACCTGGGGATCTTTAACGTGCACTGACATCGCACAGCACACAGGCGCCGGAGGAAAAACGCTAAGGCGCCCGTGTGCTGTGCGATGTCAGTGCACGTTAAAGATCCCCAGGTGGTCGAAATTATTCCGGAGCCCTCCACTACGGCACCTCTTCTTCCGTTCTTCTTTCACTCCCTCCTTTATCCCTTCCCTTACGGCGCGGTTCAGGTGTCCAACGATATATGAGACAGATACTGCGCCATTTCCTTTCCCCCAAAACCAATTATTATTATTATTATTAGTAACAGCCAACTAAATCTAGCGTGGCCAGAAGTGATGTCTTGCGTCCCCCAGGGTTAACATTACAAACATCGCTGTAAATATACCCGTATGAGTGTTTGGAATTGAATTTTTTTTGGGGGGGAAGGAAATGGCGCAGTATCTGTCTCACATTTCGGCGGACACCTGAACTGCGCACTGAGGAAAGAGATAAATGAGGGACTGAGAGAAGAAAAGAAGAAAGAGGTGCCGTAGTGGAGGGCTCCGGAATAATTTCGACCACCTGGGGATCTTTAACGTGCACTAACATCGCACAGCACACGGGTGCCTTTGCGTTTTGCGAACCCGACTGCGGCAGCCGCGTTTTGATGGATAGGCGTTTAAAAGCTCAAAACGGAGATGACTGCCCCTCTCGTAAAATGTCTGAAGCGACTGAGCACAAGCCTCAAGCTTTTTGTTCTGCAAGAGAAGAGCTGGTATGAACGTGCTGCTAATGGTGGTCATGTTACAAGCGCAGTTGTGTCTGTAAAAATCACATTAAGAGAGGAAAACGGCAAAGTTTAAAATAGACTGTCGCGGAAATAGAATCGCACAGTGATGATAAATGAACGGAAATGATCGTGGCAGAGAGGAGCGCACTCAGTATAAAGATGTACTTAAAAAGTTTGTGAGCCTCGAAAAAACCCCAGGAATTGCTCCGCGAAATCGGTAGATAGGAAAGAAAAGTAACACAAGGAATCATGAGTGCGCAAAAAATAAATTGAACTAGCGAAAAAAAGAAGGGCTCGAAACAAAAGCCAGCGATCGCGATTCCGAAAGAACAAAGACGAAAACGCTAAAAGTAGGCCGTCGTTTTCAGACACGAAGGGTGGGAACCATGCCGTCGGAAGACTAGGGCGACGGGCTGTCAGTATGAGATTCCCCCAAAACGTTCAATGGATCCCGAAGCACAAAGCTCTAGAGTAAAGGCGTAGGCAGCAGGAACAACAATACGCTTCCGTGTATAGCACCGAGAAAACAACATAGGCAATATCTCGCCAAAGTACGGCTTGTTCCTGCGCCATCTATGGGGTGCAACGTATGCAGGCTTTTACGTTAGGAAATTGGATAAGGCAGCACACCTGACTCACTTTCTTCAGCAACGCCTGATTCCTTCGGGCATGTGCGCCGAACGCTGTAATGCAGCAAAGAAGTTCTCTCGAGTACGGTCGCTGAAACGAGAACGTCTGGAGGAACAGAGTGAAGTATTGCTGCAGCTACCGCCATCGTGACATGCAAAATCTATTTCCGGTGAATCTAATTTTAACAGTGCTTATAAGCCTGCCTTTTGTGGAAAGCAGCGAGTGCCGTTTCGCAGTGATGTTTCGCAACATAATACTGCACAGGTCCGTGTTCTCTGAAGTATCGTTGTTATAATCGTTTTTGTTATTTTCTGCAAAGTTTATGATGGAGATTGCAGAGATTAGTCAGTAAATTAAGACTCTTTGCGGGCATTTGTACTGAATTCCGAGCGCGGCATCCTTTCGATCAATTTTATGGCAGGATAATTAGATAACAAAAGTAGATAATTAAAAGTACAGTGTGCGTGACAGGATGGAGACACGCCATCCTGCTCAGCCCTGCTACGGGCCATTCAGGGTTCACTGAGTCACTGGTGTCCACTGGCATTGCGCAGCAGCCTCATTTGGGCTGTTCGTGATTTTTCCAGCATAAAAGCCGGTTTTATGTTGCATATGCTCCTCAAGTACGAGACAAGGGGCGGATGTGGGCAGCATGCCGGCAAGCGCCGCCCCAGCCCATATAGAACTTAGGCAATTTTCTGTCTTCAGCCTCATTTGGCCTGGCCCAGCTCTTTTGCGTCAGGACAGACTTGTGTTACAACTCCCCTAAATTTCCCCAGATAGGACTCACAGGGTAAAAAGCGGACACGACAGCTTTCTGGCCACACCGCGGCGCATGAAAGACCTGCAGCGGTTTTGTGTGGATGGACAGCCCCATTTGGCCTTACGCAGGTTCTTTCAGCATAAAGCTCGCGCTTGCATGGCACCTGCTCTTAAAAATCTCACAAGGGACCCATGTGGCTACTATGAGGACACGCCCGCATTCCAGCCCCACCTCGCGGCGCATGCGGGACCTACAGCAGATTGCTACGGGAATCCTCATATGAGCTAGCCCAGGTGCTAACTGCATGAAGCCCACATATGCGTTGTATACGCCCTCAAGTACCCCACAAGGGACTCAAGTGGGCACCTTACGGGACCTCCCGCTTTCCAGCCTAGCCACGGTCTATGTGGGCACCTACAGCGGATTTGTGCGGACAGCCTCATTTGGGCTAGCGCAAGTTCTTCATGCATACAGCGCACACTTGCGTGACATCTGACCTCAAGAATCCCACAAGGGGCTCATTGAACATCAGTGCAAGCACGCCCACTTTCCTGTTCCACCACAACCCACTCGGGTCCCATAGCACTTTTAACGCGAGAGGGTTACGGCTTCCTTTCTGCACAAAATCCTGCTTCGGCGTCGTCTTTGGTGGCAGCACCAAGGCCACCTGCCCCAAATTCAATCATCCTGTGGCAATAAAGCTGTTTCTCTCCCTGTCTCTTTCTCTCTCTCGGCGTTGTGAGCGAAAAATCCCCAAAGAAGCTACGCAGGCGGGCCACGTAGGCCACGTGACCTTGCGGCGTCATCACAACCTGCCCACCGGATTGTGGGTAAACTGACCACTGTGGCAGGTGACAGTTAAATTAACGATTGAGCGCGAAATGTTGCTCGGGAAGAGCAACTTGGGTCGCACTAATCCCACTGGTGGCAGCACACGCTGCACATCGCTAAACCGCTGCGCCACTACGCCTGTAGTGGTATGTGAACTCCCAGGGTTCTATATATGTAAAGTCTAGAATGATCAATGCCGCATACACAGGCACTAACCCCCTAAAGCTATCGCGTCATACCGTTAAGACGGAGCTTAGGAACCCCCCAAATTTTTGTACGGATACTGCAATTCTCGAAACTAATTACTGCATTTACTTTCGTGCTCAAAGTCATACTGAGAAAAAATGCGTCTAAAAACGATCGACGAAATGGTAAAGGAACATCGGCACCGCAGGTGAGAAATGAAAAATTTAAGAGAAAGATGTAAAGATGTAGTTAAGGAAAACGTGCTCCTCGTAGTGAGGCATAAGTTCCTAGAATAGAGGGGCAATGTTTCGAATCCAATCGTAGCGGGAGGGGGGTGAGGGGGGGGGGAACTGTCGTTTGGCTGCTGAAAGACTTTCTCAAGCATCGTAATTCATCTCCTAAAGCTGCTGCTCTTCCGAAGCGAAACGGTCATCCATATATTGCACATTCAGATGCTCAGGTCGTGAGTGCTGCCCAAAATATCTCGACTGAGAAGCTTTTTTTTTCGTATAATGGCCATACAAGAGTTTCGCTGACGTCACCAGCTTGGTTTTATTGCCCTATTGTGACGCACAGGCCAGACTATCTGGATACTGCATAAACTTTTCCATCGAGTGAGGGAGATGGCCGAAACGCCTGCTGTCTGGACTGTTGCAAACTGGTTCGCGACCGAAGCTTCCGCGCTGCTGACGTCAGGGGCACACAACAGCCCAGCGAGCAATATGGTGACGCCTAGGGAACTCATACTGGATAAGCCTATAGATGATAGTGACACAAGGTGGCGCGATTGACGTGGTTGCTAGAACCGCCCGAGAGTTTGTCTGGTGATTCGGACTCATTCAAGTGTACTTTCGGGGACGTTCAAGAGTTCAAGAGGCTCGCCGTTTTTAATCCTTTGCTTCTTTTTGACAGTTGTCAATAGAAACACAGTATTCAAAACTTTCGCGCAATGCACTCCCAGGTCCGCCATTTTCTTCGCTTCAACCATCCCTGGCCCCATTGCCGCTCGGATACTGTAGGCTGTACCCACGTCATGGCTTTAACAGCTCAAAATCGCAGATTCCGAGAAGTAGGCGAAGAAACGATATATAAATATGTACAGCCGAGAACTAAAGTCTCTGGAACACATGCACCGTAAACAAAGACGGTAGTTCTGTTATTCGCCACCAGCTGGAAACCACACCTGTGGACGTTAAGGCCGAAATCCTGTTCTTTGATCTGCACAAGAGTGGTCTGCAGCCTGCGGCTAATAATACAACTTATGGCTTCGTTTACGGCTCACGCGGTCAAACGTCTTTTGTCGCCGTATGTACGAGGGGTTTCCATTTTAGTGCGTTAGAATTCTTCTTCTTCTTCTCCTTAGTAAGCATGGCACATACCCACACCGCAAAAACTGACCTTACCTCCGCAAAATCTGACCTTCATTGTCGTTGTTTTCCTGAAACCTTGGAGGAGCGGGATATGAAAAGGCAAGGAAAGGCGCAGTGTCTGTCTCATTTCTAGATGGACACTAAACCGCGCCTTGGAGATGCAAAAAGAGAAGCAGAGGTGTGAGCTTCAAAGCGCTAGCATTAATTGGGCCAATGTTGACAAAACCTGGCGTCGTACGCGGTTTAATGACTCGGTGTAATTGGTGTAAAACTCACAATCACCAAGGAAGGCTAAAACTTCCGGCTACTGGGCACCTGATTTCCACTTATTGAATGACATGAATAAAAAGAATTTTCAGACCGAAACTTTACTCCTCGCTGGACCCGCCGTGGTGGCTCAATGGTTAGGGCTCTCGGCTACTGATCCGGAGTTCCCGGGTTCGAACCCTACCGCGGCGGCTGCGTTTTTATGGAGGCAAAACGCTAAGGCACCCGCGTGTTGTGCGATGTCAGTGCACGTCAAAGATCCCCAGGTGGTCGAAATTATTCCCGAGCCCTCCACTACGGCACCTCTCTCTTCCTTCCTTTCCTCCTTCACTCCCTCCTTTATCCCTTCCTTTACGGCGCGGTTCAGGTGTCCAACGATATATGAGAGAGATACTGCGCCATTTCCTTTCCCCCAAAACCTATTATTACTATTATATTGTTATTATTACTCCTCGCTGGTATCAGCGAATCCAGTTCAACACAAATCGGTCACACAATCGTGGTCGGAAAGCTAACACGTACCCCTCCGCATCAGTTGCGTTGATAATATGTCAATTTTTTTTCCAAGAGCAGCAAAAGCACCCTTGAATCTATATTGAGGTAACTTCGATCCGTGTGCGGCCCTTACACGTGGTTTTCGGAACCATTCACTCGGAACATTTGTTACGGTGGCGTGGACTCCAAGGCCACGAGGCCACGACTTCAAGATTTTTTCAGTATAACAGAAAATTTCCCGAAGTCGTTCCTATACGCGCTGATAGCTTCCACCTCCCTTCAAGCTGTGAAAATTAGTGTCGTCTTATTGGGTACATCATTTAGCTGCCGAACGGAATGTCGCGGGTTCGAATCACGACCGCACAGGCCCCATTCCGGCGAAGGCGAAATACAAAGACGCCCGTGTCCTGTATGATGTCTGGAAAAGTTGGAGAATCCGCTGGTGGTCGTAATTAAGCCGAGGGCCCCCTGTACGGCTCCACTTTGTGCAAGCCTCCTTTTATCCCTTAAACCCTTTCCCTCTTGGCGCGATTCGAGTGTCACACCTGAGTGAGGCAGCTACTGCTACTTTCCTTTCCATCATAACAAATAGTAGCTCAGGCGGACAAAACCTTCAGGCGAACTATACGTTTTTGTGGGTCAGTTTGAGCATTAGGACATGGACGTAGGAAAACAAACAGGACAAATCGCTTTCCCAAATGTCAGCAAGTGTCCTGTTTCTATTTCAATGGTTGGTTCCAATGTTCAAGCCGGCCCACCCGAACGGAATGGCACCAACTAGCCCGTAAACATTGCATTCTGCAATATAGGCCAGCGTGCTTTCCTCGTTATGTACGGTGCGCGCTTCGTGCGACATGTACAAAGCGTCTCCCTTCCGCTTCAGCGGCTGTACTGAACGCTTCCGCTGATATATGGAGGGGACGCGAGTGCCTCTAGCTTTTTCCGGAGAAATTGTCGTTGCTTCAGCGCATATGAATGCTACACGTGTCTACCATCTTTCTCTCCACCTCAGCAATTCTCTTCTCTCCGCACGTAGGAGGGATTGTTGGCCGGTTTGATGCCAGTCAACAGGCCCATGCTATTTCACTTTTATTCCATTCTACAGCCACTGGAACACGCGTACACTCGTGTAACGATATATGGCACGTGAACACACGCTAAAGCTGCTGCGGATGGCGACGCGAATGCGGTCGACCATAGCGCGGGCGGCGTGCAGAGGCAAGCGATGAAGTTCAACGTGCCATATAGTCGATTTAGAAATTTATCACGCCTTTAAGAAATCGGCGCTGCTGCTCCTATACTATGTCACACCTTCCAGGAAACCAATTTTTGCATATTACTTTCTTGTGCTTGTGTTTCTGAGTTTGATTTTAAGTCTTCACGTCCTTGTTTTTTGTTCCTTTATTATCGTCCACAGAGGGCATTTATCGCGGTGGCTCAGTGGTTAGGGCGCTCGGATACTGATCCGGAGTTGCCGGGTTCGAACCCGACCGCGGCAGCAGCGTTTTTATGGAGGAAAAACGCTAAGGCGCCCGTGTGCTGTGCGATGTCGGTGCACGTTAAAGATCCCCAGGTGGTCGAAATTATTCCGGAGCCCTCCACTACGGCACCTCTTTCTTCTTTTCTTCTTTCACTCTCTCCTCTATTCCTTCCCTTACGGCGCGGTTCAGGTGTCCAACTATATATGAGAGAGATACTGTGTCATTTCCTTTCCCCAAAAAAGAATTATTATTATTGCAATATGTGGGCAAAAAACATATGCCCCCAAAAGTTGGCCTTTATTGTTGCGGTCTTCATGATTGCTGATTTCAGTCTTTATTTTCCTTTTACTGTTAGTGCTCTGGTGTGTCCATTGTTCTCTCTTTGTTTTGTATTGTGTTTTTGCTGTGTTTCGTTTTATTATATTGCAAGCACTGGGTTTATAATTTCTGCATGCGAAAAGAAGTAGCCGGTGCCGCTGTCTCGCACAAACATTACCTTATAGGTCCATGTAAATAAATAAGGAACACAGTGATTGCCTGAAAAGAAGAAAAAGATATTTAAAACAATTCATTGAACGCAAATTATCATATCCAACTTGTTTAAAAAAATTGATGACGCAATTTTGCATTTTGAGTTAGAGGATGGAGCTAAGAACTGGTGAATAAACACAGTGCTTTGCAGACTGCTAACGCTTCAGGCATTTGTCGTTGCGATAGCGAGCTGCCTTCCGCTACCGGTGTTAGGCACGCACAAATAGAATCTTTCAATTTTGTGGCCACCCTCTTTTCTTTTTAGTTGGGAGGGAGTTCTTGAGAAAGTTCATTTCAGCCGCATCAAATAGTTTTTTGCAGTGTTTGGCCGTCTATTATAACGCGGACTATTAGCCCGGGGCGTTAGAAAAGCGACACCTATCTTTTTAAAACCATCGACACCATATAGCTGCTCAGTGAGAAGAACCTTAGCGATACTTCCAAAGCGCTGATTGTTATGAGGGTTGGTAGCAGTTGTCCTTCCCTTCTACTTTTGTGCCCTTAACTTTCTTTTCGTGCTATTTTCTTCTCGTAACAAAATTCTGTCTCCTGGTTGCATGCTTCCGCCGTAACTACGCACCTTCGATGGGACGTCATAAGCAGGATAGGCTCCACGCTGCGGTGTCCTCAACTTTACCCGATAAAAAGTTCTGTTAAAGTTCGAGATTCTCCCTAGGCGCACTTGCACAAGCGATAACGGGCTTTTGAACATTGGTGCCGGGAGCGACAGACGCCGATTGAAAAGAAACGCAAGCCTCGTACCATCTCGTAGTAAGAAATAATCGCGCTGTACTTTAGCGACGACAGGGCTTATATCGCTGCCGTAAGAGGCGAAGCAAGATAAATATGGCATGTACACAAACACATTAGTGCCTGGCGTTTGATATGACACTGATGCCACAGCAAAACTATTGTGGTCTTTAGACTGTGCGTAGCTTCTTTTTGAGCTGTACTGACATCGAGAGGCATCACGTAGTTGGCCCATTTTGGTTCAGGCCTCCCCGTGGGTGTTCGAGGCGTGGCCAACGAGGCATCAGGAAGAGAACAACCTCTTCTAGGGGAATCGCCTTTCAGTACGTGCTCGCTGCCTTGTCGTGCCTATGATTAGGTTTTTTTTCTCACTCTATCTCAATCTCCTCCTCGTGATGTCCACACAGACAATGGGTGCGCATATCTTACCCATATATGGCTTCACTGGTCCGCTATTCCTCTCGCAGCATACAAACATAAAATAGTGTCTGTTCAGCATGGCACCGAGCCACTCCAACTCACTCGGACACCTCACTAGGGGAAAGGTCATGTCAAAGCACTGCCTCAATACCTGGGATTACAAATAATTACATCGTATTATTTTTCTGTCGTTACTTGTATCTTTTTGCCTAAGTGCCTCTTCGGGACCATAGTGGCGGGATTTAAAGGTGGAGGGGCCTTTTCCATGTCAAGCAAAATAGGAAGCCAGGTTCCAGGCGGGCCCATAGATTGTACCTATTTAGGAAAACTGATAGGCAACTGGCCGGCAGCGGGAGTCGAACCCCGCTCCTCCCGAAGCCAAAGCGGGTGCTGTACAGCGAGCCAAAGCAGTGTTACCTTTTGTTTTATAACAGCAGCAAGACGAAGAAAGCATTTTGATAGTACATATAATCCGCAACATTAAGTCACCAAAATAACTACAGACGAACTTCACTGCATTTAACTTAATCCAGAGTAAAACTTCCTGTAAACTCCTAACAACTGCGAATCGTTTCGCCCATTACTGGTATATATTAGCACATTTTGCTCCCAGAACTTCGCGGCTCCTGATGTTTACGAAGCGGCGCGGATTAGCACAGGCATCTACAGAGAAGCGCCAACTGCTGTGCAACCTAATGCTGCGCATAATTTCCAGCATAATGCCAGCAAACAAGGACATTATTAAGGGCCGGGCTACTGGCACCCTCCATAAGTTTTGTCACCAAAGTGCCCCGCTAGGCGATTAATAAAGCTGAAGAAAGAAAGCACCCATCAAATGAAAAGAAAACACTATGGTCAAGCTCGCAAGAGATTGTAAACAACAGCAACGAACGCGAGTGCTAACGTTGCACAACACGAGAAGGTATGATAGAGAATACGAGCCGACAGCGCGAGACCAGGAAGTGCTGGAAACGCTGATAAAAGAGCACAACTGTGCTAAAACGCGGAATGGGGGAGCGTGGCAGCAGCAAATTGAGGAGTCGAATTGTACCGGAAGAGCGGTGTGGCTAATAATGAATGTGCAGCGGATGGAGAGACACACGGGAGATGAAAAAAATGAGTGAAAAGCAAATTAAACAAGGGCAGAAGGCTGAAAACGAGGAGCACTCGTAAGAGCGTTACGTGAAAAGCAACAGAGTTCTGCGAACGAATAGTTAGCGAAGCGTATATGCTTGAGAGGTGTAGGGTTTCTGCCTGGACTGCGGTTCCACGTAAGAAACGAAAAATAAGAAGCAAAGTAACCTCTGTTGTGGCAGTACATCACTAATTAGCATTTTGAGCATTTTTTAACAATATTTATCGGCGCTGTGTAGCAGCATGCTGATTTCGCCAGGCAGACAGTGTACATGTGGGACGAAAGTGCCAGCTTACATGTATTGATCGCTCTTTCTACATTGCTTTCTTTTGTCCTATTAATACAGTTTTTTTTCTGTGCAAAAGGGTCCCCAGATAGGGCTGTTTCTATGCACTGGTACAGTCCGTGCATGGAGTTCAAGATGGAACAAGATATGAACGGCCCCAAAACATCCTGTTTTACAATTGTCTGGCTGCGCCTATGTGGCACGTATCGGATATAAAAGCGATCTGTTTGTTTCGTTTGCATGGACAGGCTAGAATTTATTGGAGTATGTTTTCGCGCGCTAAGCAGCAGCGGACTCAAGTTGCACTTTAAAACATTGACTACAAGGAAGCGACAGTTGGGTCTGAAAACGTATGCGTTCAAGCGTTCAAGAAGCCAATGCTGGTCGCCCCCCCCCCCCCCCCCCGCCCCCACACACACGTACGCACGCACGCACGCACGCACGCACGCACAGGCGCCGAAAAGCACTGCGCAATGTAATAGGAAAGTGCGACGGCTTTGTGAGAGCCTGATGTGCGATGTTGTGGAAGGTAGTTTCACCGTTGGGTAGGTGTTTGACAGCACGCTTTTCGTTGAGGTTAACTGGCTTTTCTGAAGAATGCTTGTATGTACTATTTATTGGCGCTTTTGCGATTTTAAAGTAGTGACTGAGAATTGACATACGTCCGAATTTTGCATTTGCTTTTTATTTTTTTCACTAATTCCTTACGCAAGCCTGACTTGTACTTGACAGATGAGCTATTTTGAGGAACGCGAATCATAAATTAATTTTGTAATCCACGCAGTCTTACCCGTAAGCTCTGCGAAGAAGTGCGCGTCAGAATACATAAAACTGCACTGGTTTGTAAACGAATATAAGCCTCTAAATAAAACGAAACTAATTGAATTTTGCCTCTGAGCGAACCGTTATGCTCAAGCGCTCAAGATTAACACACAGCTCCTGAAACATAACAGATGTTTCTTTCTTTCCTGACAAAAGCGAACACTTCATTGGTCAGACGTGGTTTTAATATATCCAGCATATATCCCGCTATATATACCAGCTTCTTTCGTATTCTCCGCAGACTCACCGTTCTTGTATAAGCAGTTAATACAGCAATTGTGCATAATACATTGCAAAAAGGAGACCAAAACTGCATTTTGTTGGGCGTTTACTCATTTCTTGCCCAGGATTACAGCTGTAAAGCAGCGTCATTTAATATGCTTGGTTTGTTGAAAAAGAGAGGAGAAAAAAAGTACAATTCTATTAAGCTCAAACTGTCACCCTACTCATTCAATTAATAAAATACCATGAGAAAGTCAGTGCAGTCAGAAGACCAGACCCCGCACCTTGATGGCAGCTGTCGGTCAGAAGCCCACGGGGGTGAATTTATTGCACGCAATATAAAAGAACGTTGAAAACACCCCAAGGAATAGGTTCTGTTCAATATGACACACCATCACCATTAATCGAACTTAAAAACTGTTAGATACCCCTGCCTTCGGCAGTGAACGGAAGCCTAAACATCCCAAACAGTCAGAAATTCTAGAAACCTTGAGGAAATGGATGAATGCAACGTGATTTTAATTTTTGTTTTAATGAAGATTACTGCTGCACGATATGCAGTATTGCATGCACATTTCTGCATATCCAGCGCTATTATTATCTGTCAATCATAATATATTAGCACAATCTTGCACTTACCATCATTAGTAACACAGTCACAGTGGGGCTTTGAAACATGAAACGCCATGCAGTTCTCCATTGCATAACGTTAATCGTACATAGCAACTATTTTCGATTTGACTGACTTGAGCTTCACGCTACGTATAGGAGTTTGTTGTTAAAATATTAAGCTGCAGAATTTACGCACTGTTCTCGCACGGATGATGACAGCCTCAGTCATGCCGCTTTCCCCATCTCCGAATGAAGCTCTCACTGTTAGGTTCGTCTTGATTACATTACTCTTTATAACTGTTAAAAATATGATGATCTCTCTTATTTTCATGTTTACTCATTCGAAAACCACATGGAAGTTCATTGACTACACGGGAACTCAATCGCAGACACCGAAATGGAAATGAAATCCATACGATGTGACAGCCACTATACGATAACCATGTGGCAACCATGCGAAAAACGTATGAAAAACGCCGGACATCCGCATATTTTTCATATTATACAGAGTGTGTATTCCTATTATTTCATATACGCGGCTCGTACACAACGTTTAAGTAGTGGTGGTGCATGCCTTAAACAACACATTCTCCAGCCCCGATTTCAACTTCAAGAATAGCTGACACCGTGCACATGTGACCGGGCAGTGGGCAGCATGCACCTTGTAATGCACCTTGCGTAACTCCGCAAGGTGCATTGTCGAAAGAACTTATAAATGGCGCTTTTCTTTGTCGTTCCAGATAAGGCATACCTATCAACGTTCTCATAATGACAAAGCTATTCTGTTAAATCCTGCTGGAGTAAAACTTCTCAAGTGTTGACAAGGAAATTAAGCATAAAAAGCTTCAAACAGAACACTACTCTGACGCGATGTCGGATCTGCGCAATGGCACTTTGTGCATAGAAGGAAGCTAACATTTATTGAGACCGACGAAGGCATAGAGAAATGTTTTTTTATCTGGAAGATAATTGTTAGAAAGCAGATAAAGAGACAACCAAATGCCGCTGGTGGGATCTGAACCCACGGAGTCCGCGCTTCTTGTGCGCTGCTCTATCAACTGAGCTACGACGGCGTTTGTGCAACCTTATACTTTGGAGTGTATTTATGTTACATGTAGGATGGCCTTTAGAATTTTAACCAGCGTCAACTTCGACCATATAGCGGCGGACTTGGAACACCTGAAAACCCCTAGCGTCTGATTAGTCGCAGCGAGTGAGACGTTTATTGCAATCACGAAAAATGCCAGGTACTTGTTGATATGTGTTTGTTGTCGAAGTTCTTGAATTCACTGTTTGCCTTCAGGACCGACTTCCGCCTGTCAGGCAACGAAAGACTACCGCGACGCAGCAGCGTGCCCACTAAGGAGCTTTTGGGTGGTCTCACTAAACGCGCAGTCCACAACATTTCACGAGATGCTTGAGGTCGATTTCGTGGAACTCATTTTGTTTAGCTCCATCATTAGAGGGCGCCGCACCCGGAAATCGTTCATTTGCTTCATTGCCTAATCCAGAACTTTTCTGCTAGTTGCGTCAGACGACGCTGGTTCAAACGTCGGTGTTCATCAGCGTTCATTACTGAACACGCAAGCGAAGACCCTGCATTTCTTATCGAATCGGTAATCACGCGAGACGAGAATACTGTGGTTGCAAGCGCCGTGGGTGTTTACCAAGACCTTCGCTGTCAAGGTGGCGCTCTCGAAGTCGGTATATCAACACGGCAGAGTGGAACTGTTCTGCAATGTTTACGGAAGCGAGCAGCGGCAACCTACGAATCTAAGAGGAAGCTGCGGTTGCGGTGCTTGTATTTGAATACGCAGGAGGAAAAACATGCTCTCCTTCGGAAGATGTGGCAAGGAATAGAATAAAATTCTAAGACTACATTAGCCTACAGAACAGAACACGCATAAAACACTCACTAAAACACTAGCAAGGTTTTATTGGAAACAATTCTATTCGATGGTTCATATAATTTTTAACGTATTCTTTATTCCGTGATCTCATCAAACAATTATGGAAGTGTAATCCAATTAACTAAGAATTTGGGAAATTCAACAAAGAATTATGTGCAGCCATGTGCCGACCTAAAAAGGAAAGGAAAGTTCATTTTAACTCAGTTGTGGCCCAGACTTCGGAATTTATCTGCAGAGCAGTAGTCGAACTGAAATGCAGAATGCCCATACACTTACGTTTCAGTGAATGCACATTGAAGAACACAAGGTAGAATAAATCAGCGCGCAATCCCTTGCTACGATGCCTTCCACAACCACTTCCTTCGTTTAGGCAAGGAAAAAGCATTAATCCGCACTAAGTAGAGACGAGAGTTTAGATAAAATGTTTACCGTTATAGTGCCTCTTGTTCTGGAGAATACAATGTTTTTCATACAATGAGGCCGCTGCAGTATAGATCGGAGGCTGCTGTTTTATTGAACAGGCGCCTTAATTAGGTAGCGCTTGCGTCTGTTCATATTATTTCTATCTGTTTTGTTCTGAAAGTCCTGCTAATTGAATGCAACCGTGTTTAATTTGTTGCATCAACTTGCACCGATATAACAGCTACGTTGGGCAAACCTTGTTACGTTAATATTATTTACTGCAAGCCTGACAGGTTTCTCTAAGTTATCACATTAAGACGCGCTGGCGCAGGGCTTCACGGATCTGTGTGTTTTAGTGCTCGCTTGCTGACGGCAACGAGAACTTTGCGTAGTCTAGAGTGCTTTGGGGTTGCATGGCATAACATCCATAGCATCGGCTTCCTTTTTTGCAGCTACAGTTTAATATAATTCTGGCACTTTGAATACTACCACAGAATTGCATGTTTGATCACATTTTCAAGCAAACGGTTGTCTGAACCGTTTTTGTCTGATTATTGAAAAAGGTGCATGAAAACTGTGCTATCAAGCATTTTGCCAACAGTGCTTTCCTATCGGTCAAAAGATGAATTGGAGGTAATCGTTAAAATAGCATTTGAAAATGAACTTCATGAAGAATATGCTAAAGTAATTATAGACCTTTCATGAAAGGGGCGTGTATTTCACGGGCTACCTAGCATGTGTTTAGAGTGAGACACACCTAGCAAGGCCCTATTTGAAAGCGCAGCGAATGCCTTTAAAACTTATACTTTCGAACTACATGTGTGAAATGCCAGTATAAGTTAGTAGTTTGTGTTCAGCTCAAATCTAATGACCAAGAAAATTGCGTCTCCAGATAATCGGTGAAAAACAGGCACCTTTAACTGCATGCCGAAAATTCACAAAATACGATATTTCGTTTAGCACGAACCTGCCAAGAAGGAAAAAAAAAGGTGTGAAAACTCGCTAAGTATTCAAGATTCCACGTCAGAAACTTTGCGCTGTCTGCAATTTCGAGTTCGCGCAAAAGCTACTTTAGTCTAGAATATCTGCTTTTTACTGCTGACTGGCTAGCTTAATGCAACAACACGAGAAGAATATATTTGTCATGAACGTATAGCTGCCTTCTGCACTGCCAGTAGCTAGCTTATGTGGAGATATGAAGTATTTTTAGAGAAAAAAGAAAAACTCCGTCGTGACAAATGCAGACGCACGCGCAAGCAAACCATACCCACGCACATCCACACAAGCGCAGATAAATGCCTGGCATACTCTAGAAAACATGCACGCACACTCGCAAATGTTCATTACAATCCCATTCAACAAAGCAAAAAATATTCCCCCTGCGAAGCCCCTGAGAGAAGCTGAAGAGTTTTTGTAACGAGAACTAGAAGAAGTTTAAGAATTCGAATGTGTGAAGATTAGTTGTCGGTAGAGCATACAGAGCTTTTCGCGCTAGCATTCAAAATTGCGACGTAATTGCTGATTGAAGACGGGACGATATGCAGGTCTCTCCTCGAAGCTTTGTGTGTAGTGGGGAAGTTTGGTGGTGACGCCCAGTTGAGTTTGATATCGCAGTTCAGGTCATCAAGTTCAAGGTATCAGAGTTCTTTCAATCAAGCTTTCCTGCTTCGAAATGTACCAACCAGTGCCTTGACCTGGCATTGCACAGTGCAGAGGTGCCTGAGTGCCGTTGTGGCTTTATTGATAGCACAAAATTGCTTCGCACGCTTTCCATGCAAGTTTCACACGTTCCACCACTTTAAACTTGTCGAATTCTAAAACTTCAGTTGCCATTTTTAAGGCACTCAAGTCGTTAGTACAGTAAAGAAACTATACACGCTTTACTTATGCAAACTGAAATACATATAAGATATTACTATTTCCTGAGGCTCAAAGTTTCTGTCGCATTTTGCCGCTCAGCTGTGCCCTTAATGTTTAAAGAGCACTTGACTAAACGTATACTGAAGGCATTCAACCAATAGCCGAGCCACGTGAGGCATTTCGAAAAGCACCGAACGTTTCAGAAGTTTAACGTAGGTGTCGTAAAATGCCGACGTGCCGTATTTCATGGAGCGCATCGAAGGAGGAAAACAGGGTTCAAAGCATCGAGCTGCATCAAGCTCCCAAAAAATAAAGACGAAAAAGTAGCAAGCGTCGAGAAAGTTGCGAACATTCTTGCGCAGAAAGTGTAGGCATGAGAAAAGGTGAATTTTTTATGTTCAGAACTTTTCGTCGCAATGTGATGTCGTTTCGCATGCTTGAAATGTTCGGAGAAACGAAAATATTTTCAGTTTTCAAAAGATACTTTCCTCTGTACACATGTCGTCGATATAAGCCGCAAGCTAGGATTGCGCAGTAGCGGTTCAGGTTACAAAGTACTTTCAGGGGGAATGCTCTTTTTTTTTTGAACGATTTGCTTTACAACAAGCTGAAACGTTTTGGCCCTGTAGTTTATGCTTGTATAAAAAGCGGTACCGGCACGGTTGGACACAGATGCAAACGAAGAGTGTACGAGACAGAACTTTGAGAAGGCAACGAAATTCAATGCTCGAACATAGCAAGCCCCATGTCGGGAAAAACTGTCTGGCGTCGTCTTCTGAACTCCTCTGAGAAAGCGTGAGCAGAAAAAAAAATATATTATTGCTATCATGCAATCTATGATTCAAATACGCAACCAGGCTGCTTGCTGTGATTGTGACAAAGTTTAACTACGTTACAGTTGAAGCATTTGATCGCAGCAACAACGAAGAGCTT
The DNA here is from genome assembly GCA_030143305.2 of Amblyomma americanum. Classification (NCBI taxonomy): domain Eukaryota; kingdom Metazoa; phylum Arthropoda; class Arachnida; order Ixodida; family Ixodidae; genus Amblyomma; species Amblyomma americanum. Next base: position 102,588 of record JARKHS020028820.1, read on the forward strand.
ATAGTCTTGCAGAAGGGAGCTAGATTTTTGCGTTCACCTTAACCATTCGTCGTGCGGTGAATTTCGGCTTCAATCACTTTAAAATTTCGTAGAAATATTACCTAAACGTCTTGCATGTAACACGAATGCATGCCGGATTCAACACAGCCGTATGCAAAGAAAACAATACTGGACGATGAGACGTCTGATGCGACCATTCTGCTAAAGCGGTTGAATTTAGTCTCGTCAATTGCTTTGTTGCTTTTATCCTCATCACTGCTTTTACTCGGAGAAGAGGCTTCATACAAGCCACAACATTTTCCTGGAGGCTGAAGGTAAGTAGATGACGCTTCCGGAGGGTTAAGGTGGAGTAGGGAGGTGGGCAAGGGAGCGGTAGGTGGGGCCCCGTAGCCAGGTGTGTGTGATTGGGAGATGCGGGGTTCGATGCCCGGTGCCGCAGGGTACCCACCGGTGATACAATGGATACAAGCTTTCCCCTGGTGTGGTACTCGGCTTATCAGGGTGAATTGCTTGGGAAATGGGTCTTTGACCTCACCTTGTGAAAAAAAGGGCCTCAAATGGGCTTCTACCGCACGAGGCGGATTTAACGTTGTTGACGGCGGGACTTATCGCTGATCCGTCAGAGCAGCTGGTGGGTAGTGCATCTGGAGGGCAGCTGGCTTTTCTGCTGCTGCATTGAATTCAATTTCGCCCTTGTTTTTTTCGCTGCGCTGATGCGTGGGATTCTTCTGGGTGGAGTCACTGTCGAGGGTAGGGGTAGGTGACAACTGGTGGGTGGAGCTTTTGGAGGGTAGAGTTTTGTGGCTGGCGGGTGCATGGAGCTTCTAGAGGGTCAATGTGGGCGAGGGTGGGGTGGCCAGGTGCATGGTCGGTGGTGCTTCTGGAGGTTGAAGGTTTCACTCTCCGAGGCTAGAAATGGGCAGACGTCGCCATTTTCTCATTGTGACACATGTACAGCTTACACAGTAAAGTGTTTTGTTTGCGTATCAAATGACGTAGCGTACGTTCGAACGCCATTGACATATTGTGTTGGTTGAACGTGAGGAAGTCAGCGCATGTTACGTACTTCCAAATGTCTTTCGCGCTCACTCCTACAGCTGCAAAATCTTCTACAGACAAAAGTGCACCAGTGAACCAGGAACAATTTCTGATGCTGCGTGCATTTCGCACATAGTCTCTAATTGTTTATTACACAAGATGGTACGAGAAGCAAAGTTTCTCAGTATTGCTTAAAGGTAATTCACGAGACAATGCAACGTAAACAATTCAGGAAAAATCAGCTCAAAACTGAACTTTTAAATAATGGGGATAACATGTGGTAGAGCGAAGGAAAAATATATTTCATTTTCAGTGGGTTAAGAGTACTGAGCACACAACCCATACATTTCCCACAAATCACTACGTATCATAAGCCGTCACTGGACACGAACAATTTCCATTTAACTTCCAGCGATTTAGAATTAAAGGAGGGAACAAATGTAAATGCGGAACCGAAGCACAGGATTTCTACCAGTACCTCAATGCTGCCTCAGCGAAAAAGGAAAGAAAAATACTGAGTAAAAGCGTGGACAAACTTATAAAGAAAAAATTGAGAAATAATAAAAAAAAAACAAAATCTATTGAAATATTGCAGAACATAAGGAAAATGCACCGGGCACATCCATAGAGGCAGTACAGCCAAAGAACATAACTCATCCAGCACAAGACAATCGCCAGACAAATCTCGGACATCACATGCATCGTTAGCATGTCACATTTCAACCAAGGTTCGAGATACTCCATACTGACGCAGTAGCTAAAGCAAGACTCAGCAAATCAAGGCTACCAAGCAATAACCTAAGACACATACCGTAAGCCCAGTGAAAGAGACAGACTCGATTATAATAAGGAAAACGACATCTAATCAGAACCAAGTAACATGTAAATTTACCCATAAAAGAAGATATTCGAAGGGGACAAAAATGTGGAAGACAATAATAAAGAAAAGAGGAGCTTACTGGGGGCCTCTGGGCATCATCATCATATCGTGTAGTTAAAAACTTCGCTTTGTCTTTATTTCTCTGCTTTCATCATCTCAATCGCCTTCTCTTTTCATCTTTATGAAATTATTTCTGTACTATTCTCCTTCTTTATCTTTAAGTAAATTTTCTTCATCATCAGCGATGTAGCAGTGGTGCGAACGAAGCTTTCTTCTACGGACTTCCATTTACAGTCTGGCTGCCCATTTAACGCCGTTAATTCGCTGGGTGCGCACGACAGCAGCCTAAATATAGCCACTTTACTCGTCAGTGCAAGTTGCGCTTACCATTTGCGCGCACATGTAGAAAACGAAAATTCAAAGAGTTAGCGCGAGCGATAATCCGGTCCTGGAACGCGCGTTCGGCTTAATGCGCGCCACCTGACGTCCTATAATGAGCGTTTGAATAGGGGAAGTAGAAGCCTTGCATGGCACTGCATTTGCACTGAAATATGGCCACTAGGCACGCACTAAACCAGCTGCTCTTACGGCCCCGTAACAATGCGTCCCCTCATTATGCCTCTTCCAATCATTGCAACTGTGCCTGTCGCTTGTGAGAACCAGCCAACGGGTATGGTCTATTGCTCTGAATACAAAGGTGGCGGTGAAAATGTTTGATTGACAGCTTGGGAGATGGGTCGAAAGGACCAAGTAAGTTTGATGGCGCACTGTTCCGAAAATTTGAATGCTTTGCATCCCGTGTGTAGCAGCAAAAGAACCAAATTAGGTTTACTTAAAACAACTTGATCAGTTTTATTTCATGAAAGAAAAAAAACAGTGAGTAGAAGCTGAACACTGATTTTTCCGTGCCTGACTCTTCATATTTTAAAGCGACCGCATAAAAGGCCCCGTTCACCAGAAATTCCGGTGTCGGCATTGTCGGCGTCGGCGTTGTGAGCGACAAATCCCGGGCGTGGCTCTGTCAGGTGATCCCCAGAGAGCTACCTAGGAGGCATGTGGGCCAGCTAGGTCACGTGACCCTTTGCGGCGTCATCACAACCTGCGCACCGTGGTAGGCGGCAGTTAAATTAATTATTGGTCTCTAGGAAAGAGCAGCCTGGGCCGTACAAGGCCCTCAAGGCGCACCGCACAAGGCAGGCTCGATTCCTACGTGGCACTCGCGGTATAACAGGACGTACTACGTCCGCCGCTATGGACGAGGGTGGCGCTGGTGAATACTTTCAAGGTTCGTTTATACTACACATAAATACCCCCGAAAGCAGAGGACTGGACAGCTGTCGCCGTAGCCAAGTTGGTAAAGAACCAGACGCAAAGTTCGGAGGTCGTGAGTTCGGATCCCACCGGCGACATGTGGTTGTTTTTTCTTCGGCTTTTATTAATCTGCCGTAGATGAAAACCACAAAATAAAAAAATATAGACATCCTCTATGGCCCTTGGTTCCGGTGAATGTTGGCTGTCGTCATGTATGCCATAACCACGCACCTCTTTCCATTCTCTTGTCTGCTGAGTTAAAAGTTACAAGTGGGTTAGTTAATTATGCTAGGTGATCGTCAGCGGAGACTGACGGTGACCTCTTGGACTCTTGTCGGGTTTACTTGGGTTTCCAGGTCTCAGCTGAGCAGCAAGGTCTCCCTCAGGGGCGGATGTGCGAGCAGCTGTGCCGATGTTGCTGGGGTATCTGTCACACAGTCCCAGAAGATGCGGTCTATGGCGGCTGGGCCGCCGCATCTGCTGCACTTCGGTATAAATCTGTCTGTGTGTGCATAGCTCGAAACTGCTGGCGTTAGAATCAGACTCAGAATCAGTTTATTTATACGAACAAAGGGTACATACACATATTTGTTACATACACATACACATATTTGTAAGGCAGAGCTTTAGCTTGGAGTTTTCTCCGCAGTACCTCCTGTTCTTTGGTTAGATTTTTATTACAGGCTAGCAGGACGAGGCTGTTTAAACTACGAAGTTTCTGAAGATGCTGTTTAACATTCCTCTGTAGCCATGTGGAGGCACTTGGGTGGATGCTAATTAGTGATTACTCCCTTATTACAAATCTACTTCCTCCTTGGGGATTCCAATAAAACATTAGACCAACATAGTTCCCACTTCAAGTTGTTGATCAATTCGGTGTCACCCTACGTTGTACTGGCAGTCCCGGTTAGCTCAATTTTTAGGGCGACTACTCTGTTGAGGTGGGGTACCTCGGTTTGAATCCCTGAGCAGGACGAATTTTCTTCAACTATGAAAAGTTTCTGGGTACTGCCTTTTTTTTGTAGCCGTATGGCTGCGCTTTAGTGAATGGATGCTTATCGTAATTATTCCGTTGTTACTAATTTTTTCCTCAATCAAAGGCGCTGCAAAATGTATCGAGCATGTTAAAATCGAGGTTCCTGCTATGATTGCAACGGTTACCACAGGCATAGAAATGGACTCAGAAATAACGTAGGAAATATTTTAAAAGCATATCTCAGCATGGTCAAGCCTTGCTGGGTGTCATGTTTCGTAACGAACAAGTCAAAGTATATTTAGGAGACAGGTTTCTTGTTAACCAAGCACGGGTACGACGATTAGCGGAGAGCTAGCTGAGGAGGAATCATTATTCCTTTTGTGTTAATTTAGCATGTTTTATTTTTATGTTAAGCACTTACGATATGAAAATTTCAACAGCTAAAGAAAAGCCTGAGAGGCACAGCTTGCGGATGGCTGGGTTTCTTCTGTGGCATAGTTCGCCTCTCTTCCCGCTTCTTGCATTTCAGAAATTTTACGTTCTCTTTTCACCTCTGAACAATATATATATTATTTTTATTTTAGTGTATCAATACTGTAGTTAACTGGAAAAATCGCGTTCTCGATGGGATTGTGTAAGAGTAGCTGTGTCGCAACTGCGATGTCTGAACTCACTGGATTCGTGTACTCTGCAGACCTCCTTTGGCTTCTCACGCGTACACAGCGCGAGCTTTACTCAGCTGCTTCACTTCCACTGAAGTCAAGTTACGTTGAAAAAGTCTATTCAAGATGATTCAAGTCACCTAAGTAAACATGAGTCAAGTTCGCGACAAGACGCCAGAAGAATTGTAGACGGTACCACAAATAAACCGTATCGACTGTCTTCATTTTAAACTGGGAGATTGTGTCTTGCCGCAGGCTTCTCCACGCTGGCACTGCAAGGCCAGAGGAGCTTCCACTGCCCTCTTTCCTTCTTTCCCTCTATGTCGGCAATATGAGAATTTCTTCGAGGGAGCCCTTTCATTTCTTTTGTTTTTTTTTAGTCGTCGAGGTGTAGTTGCGAAACGCTTGCGAAAACATTGCGGTACCATGACGTGGAGCAGCAGCCTCCCCTCGAGCCCCGCTTCCTTTCTGTTGCGTGCTTCCGTGGCTGCATCACCCCTAGGAAATAATGCAGCGGCAATATTTAGCTTATTTTCGCGTCTGGCCTGAAATAAAATAGAAAGTTTACTCCGACGCTACGAGCTGTGCAGGAGGCATCCAGGGGAAATGATGTCACATCCCGGAGATATCCCGGAGACATCCCGGAGACATCCCACGTCTAGCGAGTGTAGCAGCGCCACTGAGCCGAACCACGCATACAACGCAAATGGCTTACAGGTGGTTAAAAACCGCAACGGCAAGCAGCCTCGTTTTCATGTTTGATTGGGAAATCTTGAAACGTTAAAATTTCTGTTTGTATCAAGCCGACAGTTTCTGTAAGACTGGGCGATTGATCTAAATAAGGTATTTTGTTACGAAAACCACAATTTCTATAATTTTTACCAGACGACCTCTAATAGTATTGCGCCAGTTTCATCTCTGCAGCAAGGGCTAATTTTTTTTAAATGTCTTCGTTCACGTCACACGAGGTAAAGCTTTTACAGCGCACTACAAGTAACACGTGCCAGGTGCAAAACCCATTATGAATATTCATTGGTGGCTGGCTACGTGTCTGCTTCTAGGTCTGTGTTTTCGCTTTTCGCTGTCTTCTCGCGTGTGGCGTGGGTCGGACAGTGCCCTCCGTGAGACCGAATGCTGACGACGACCCTCCGGAGAAATTCCCGGCACGGTGGGCGCATTCTCAAGTGAGAAAACCCAACCGGAACCCTCAGGGGCAAGCTAGGCTTAGCTCGGCGCTGCCGAGCGAGGCCGCGCTACGCGTCTGCATGGATTCTGCGTTGTCGACGACAGCTACGCGGATGCCCGCTGTGTTGCCGCCTGACGCAGCATCCACGTCCACGCAATCGTCAGCGCCTCTGGGCCTCCAGCCTGCGCCGTCTTCCGATGCTACGACTTTGGCCTGTGACATGGACTGCTCTACCGCCTCCGTGCCCGTGGCGCTCCCTCAAGAAACTGTGCCCGTCGCGCCAGTTCAGTATTCCCACCAAGGGCCGTCACAAGCGTCTGAGCCTCCTCCACAGATGCCTCCCGTGAGTCAAGGCTCTCATCCGCCTGCTGCGAACTCGTTCCGCGTTACCATTAAGCCTACATTGCGCTTTGATATGACAGCCATCCCTGCCCGGAATGTTCAAGCCACAATTGACCATGCTCTTGGCTCTTCGAACTACTGCGGGTTTGTCGTCCATCGCCCATCGAACACCATCACGGTAAACTTGTCATCCTCGATGGACGCCCAGAAACTTTGCGCAGTTACGCGGATCCCCCTGGATGACAGCAAGCATGTCCCAGTGCAAATATATTTTGCATCTGGTCCTGACACACTCCGCTGCATGGTTTATCATGTCGACAGCACGAGCCCTCCCGAGGAGGTGCGCGCAAATATTCGCTGCTCAACTCACGTTGTACTGCAAGCACGGCCTATGGGTCGCCGGGGCTCATACCTGCTCATCCTGCAAGGCCCGTTGACTCTCCCGAAGTACCTTACCTACTACGGTGCGATCGTGAAACCACAGCCCTTACAACCTCGTCGTATTTTTTGTTATCACTGCCACAAAGAAGGACATATGCAAAGTACCTGCCCTAATCCAGCAGCTGTGGCCGACATGAATGAACCAACAGCTCATTGTGCCCGGTGCAAATCGCCGGACCATGACATTCGCTCTCCCGCTTGTCCAAAGAAGAAGCAAGCGAAGAAGTTTCACAAGTCGCCTGCAAAAATGGATGTTCCTACAAATAATCGCTTTGCAGCTCTCGCATGTGACGACAACGACTTCCCTGAACTTCCTTTATCTGCGCCCGCTGCTCACCATACGTCTCCTCACCAGCGTACATATGCACAGGCGGCTCACCTTCCCGGATCAAATGGTACGCCAAAACGTCCAGTGCACCCATCACATGTGGATACCACAGATGAAGACACAGCTTTAGACAATGCAATCGCGGAGGCTCGCCGCCGACTAGACGAACTCACTCAGCGCCGGGAACAGCGTCGTTCTCAATCCTCTCGAAGAATTCTAATAACTCGGGAGCAATCATCAGAGGAATCACCTAGGGTAAGCACTGACCCACAATCAGGTGCCGACCACCTGTTAGCCGTGACTACCCCGACAGTGGACAAGATATTAGCGCTGATGAAGCAGGTGACGTCCCTCCTCGTGGAAGCTCTTCGGCCTCGTCATGGATAGCGCATCATCATCGGTGGTGGTGCAGTGGAACTGTCGAGGCTTCGCTAATAAGACCTCTGAAGTGAACATCCGCCTTCGCGACGGAAAGCTGAGGGCATGGGCGTTCCTACTGCAAGAGCATAATGCACTCCCACGCCTTTCAGGTTTCTGCGCATACCATTCACCCTCTATCCCTGATCGCCGTTGCATCGCCTCCTCCCTCAGCCCAGGTAAATCTGCAATTTATATTCACAGTTCAGTACCGCACACACCGCTCGACCTTTCACGGGGGTGCAACACACGTCAAGAGGTTGTCGCCCTTCTCGTAAAACCTGCACGCACACCCCTTATTCTAGTTTCTTTTTATAGTCGTCCTGGCTCCGCACCTTCCAATCTGGGATGGGTTCGTTTTCTACGTTCTACCAACTCGGGTATCCCTATTCTAGTTGGTGGTGACTTCAACGGCGCACACAGTGCGTGGGGTTACCCATCGGATTCCTCAAGGGGTGCACACATCCAAGGGAGCTTTTCGGATCATTCCTTTCAACTTTTAAACCACCCGAATACTTCTACACGCCCACGAGGTGGCCCGTATTCACCTGATTTGACTTGGTGGTTAGGCCCCGGTAACCCTCATTGGGCTGTTGATTCTGATACTTGGGATAGCGATCACAGCCCTATTTTTATCTCCCTCACGCCTACGCGTCTACGGAAAATACGCCGCACTGTACGAATAACATCATGGGACTCTGTACGCGCGGACAATCATTTATCTACATTCAACCCCTCTTCAGCACTGTCTACTCTCTCTGCTGTTCACGCTACTCACACTATTACCACTACTGTAAATGAAGACGACCCAAACCCGGACATACATCTCTTGAATCTGTGGCCTCTTCGTCGACAGGCGGATCTTTACGCTACTCGTCACCCCGATGACCCTTCGGCTCTTCCTACTCTTCACCGCGCTACCGCACGGGCGCGGCGCTATGCAAAGCGGCTAGGCAGGCAACGCTGGGCTGCATGGTGTGCCCGCCTGTCCTCTACGCAGGGCAATCTACATCTTTGGAGAGTGTTTCACGCCATGGAGCGCCCTTCTCAGGTTGCAGATGACACAGAGAGCATTCGCCTCGCGCTAAATGTGGATGAGGACACATTTGCACAACAAGCTGCCCGTCAATTTTTTCCAAACCATGACTGCGCCGCTACGTCTCCACCTGACTTATCGGTAACAGAGCCCCCCGATGGGATTACTTCTGACCTCACCATGGCAGAGCTGCTGGCCTCCATTGAACGTTTAAAAACTACTACTACTCCCGGGCACGACGGCATACCTAACTCCTTATTCCGTAACTTGGAAGGGAGGGCTTTGCAAACCCTACTTGATACTTTTAACGAAGTGTGGCTTTCTGGCGTCATGCCGGGAGACTGGAAGCATTCTATTGTGGTTGCAATACCCAAGCCAGGTCAGGCTCCAGTATCTCTCTCGGCCCTTCGTCCAATTTCCCTTACGCCTAGCATCTGCAAGCTTTATGAAAACATTCTAGCCGCACGCTTGTCGTGATGGCTGGAATCCCATGATTGTTACCCAGATTCCCAAATTGGTTTCCGCCCACAAATTGGAACGGAGGACGGCCTTGCTACTTTGGCTGCTGACGTGCTTGACCACTCTCCGCAGAGTCACCTTGTACGAACCGTACTCGCTACAGACATAACAAAGGCATATGATAACATCCTTCACTCTGCCATTCTTGCCTCCCTTCAAACTCTTGGTCTCCCTCACCGGTTCCTCCTCTCCATTCACGCCTTTTTAGCAAATCGAACATTCAGCGTGCGTGTCCATGGAAAGCCCTTTGGTAATTTCACTTCCAATAGAGGAGTACCGCAGGGCTCCGTTCTCGCCCCCACATTATTTAATGTGGCTTTAATTCCTCTTGTTCGAGCCCTAGAGACCATCCCTTCTATCAGCGTGCTTGCATATGCCGATGATATCACCTTGTGGTGCTGTCATCCAGATGCGTCTATTCATCAGTCGGTCCTTCAACACGCGCTGGATGTATTGACATCTCGCCTCCCACCTCTGGGTCTAACACTCTCTCCTACTAAATCATGTTTCATTCGAATTGGAAATAAAGCCGCCTTACGGAAAGCTCCCCCTTTAAATTTTACGGTACATACTTCTCTGATTCCTCAGGTAGAAACTGTTCGTATTCTTGGTCTTCTCCTCCATACATCTGGGACTGGCACCCCGTGGCTGACAGCCACCCGTAAATCGGCTCACGCTACTCTAGGTCTGATTCGTCGCATAGCTATGCGCTCTGGTGGCGCACGTGCTCATACGGCCCGCCAGCTTGTGCGCTCTATCCTTCAGCCACGGATAGTATATCAGGCACAATTTCAGCGTCTCACCCGCAGACAGTGGGACTCCCTTGAAGCTATCAATCGTGAGGCTATGCGCGTCATAACATATCTGCCTCGTTTAACACCCATACCTGTGCTACAGGAGTTCGCCCAACATAATACGCTCAGTGAAATCATCGACCAACGGGTGGCAAATAGAGCTCGAAAACAGTCTCTCAAACTTCATCGTTTAAAGACACTTCCACCGTGGTCCTATTGCCAGCTCACTGACAATCGCCCCACTGTTTCCCCGTCGGTATCAGCAGCGTATCTGCCTGAAGGGTGCATATTATACACGGATGCATCACATTCTGCAGAGAGGGGAGTTACTGCTGTGTATAGTCCATCTCATCCGCATCTCAACTCTCGCGCGACGTATACTGCGGATACGTGCACTCCCCTGGCATTGGAACTTCAAGCCATTTATAATGCCATTGCTTCCCTTCCGCTCGTTCCAACATTCAATACAGTTCACATTTACACCGACTCCCGCGCCGCCCTTAAACAGCTGAAGGCTGTTCGACGAACGTTCCAGATTTCACAATCTATTCATGTGCTCTGCGCAAAGTATCCATGTCCTGTGCGCATACACTGGATTGGCGGCCATGCCCAGGATCCACATAACATTCAAGCGGATGCTATGACTCATCTTCATACATTAGACGATCCGCCACCTTCCCCTCTTCCCCCAGATCCGTTCCTGTCCCATGTTTCCGATTCCGAAGTTCTGCGCCAGCGAACACGCGCTCTAATTCCTCCGTGTTCGCACCCTCTCCCCCGTAGTCTTACTCGGCAGGAGGAAGTATCCGTGCGCCGGATTCGGGCAGGGGCGGCTCTGACACCATCTGTCCGTCATCGGTGGCGTGCCAAAGATCTGCCAGCTACCTGACAGGTGCCCTCACTGTAGCGCTGCACCGGACATATGTGATGTGCGGCACTTGTTGTGGACGTGCCCAGCGACGGCTGCTATCAGTAAACGGCTCCTCAGGGAGGTGGGCCTGCGGTGGAACCGCGAAAGTGACTACGTGAAGTGGACAATGGACAACCGTTTCATTAACAACCTCTGCGGCTACCTCAGCGCAACGGTTCTTCAGTCCTTTTAACTTTCAATCCCGTGCATTCCTTCCCCCCCTTTCCTTTTTTCAACTTATGCCTCATGGCACACTTCTCGAATAAAAAAAAAGAATATTCATTGTCGAAACACAAAAGGCGACGACCTCCGCTTATGTGAATGTAGTGTGACGTTCACATATTCGGGACGCGCATATATTAGATAATAATAATAATTGGTTTTTTGGGGAAAGGAAATGGCGGAGTACCTGTCTCATATATCGTTGGACACTTGAACCGCGCCGTAAGAGAAGGGGGAAAGGAGAGAGTGAAAGAAGAAAGGAAGAAAGAGGTGCCGTAGTGGAGGGCTCCGGGATAATTTCGACCACCTGAGGATCTTTAACGTGCACTGACATCGCACAGCTCACGGGCGCCTTAGCGTTTTTCCTCCATAAAAACGCAGCCGCCGCGAGAATGCAGCGATCGGCATGCATTTTTTTAAAGTTGAAGTAGTCGTAAAGGCATTTCGAGCTCATATCTGTGCAGTAATTTCTGAAAGGGGTCGTGAAACGCTGAGTTCAAAGGCTGGCATTTCTAATTCCTCGGGGCATTTGCTTTCTTCTCGGAATTTCTAGCGTGCTCGCAGGCACGGCTACAACAATTTGCGTATGCGGTGGTCGTGCTCAATTACGATGCCACGCTGCGCATAATGAACTCCCAGTACTTGGTAAATGGTGTGAGAGCGTATTATTATTAAAGAATGGCTGATGCAGGACGTTCAACCAGGACGACATTCAGTTATCCGTCCCTATAGTAACAGGGCCGGGAGCGGCGTTCCTGTCCGCGTACAGGTGGTCATCACGAGTCCGGCAACCCGCCATTCTTCGGAGCATGCGCTTTTATCACGCACCCGTGGCCGCTTCGCTTTCATTGTGGCTAGAGTGCAGGTCGCGCTGGGAGTGCATTAGCCATGGCGTACGCGGCGAAGCGTAACGGCTTCACGGTCAAGCCGCCCTTCGCCAGATGAACTCAGCGTGTATCTTCGGGAGGGCGAAGCAACCGCATTATTGGCCGTTCATAGACGGTGGATGGAGCTGCAGCCTGATATACATGAGCGAATAGATTAACAATGGGCTCACAAAGTGAAGCAGTAGCTCAAGGCCGCCGCGGCGACAGCTTGTCGCTGAATTGCTCGTGTTAAGCAATAACTTAACCTCTAAGCCTTTTTTTTCTCTTGGAAATGTGCCGCTGAGTGTGCTCTCCTGTCCACTTGCATAGGAGGTCTATCAGTGATGGAGTCCTATATGATTTGGCAGAATACGAGTGAACCTAGCGAAAAAACTTGGCGGCCTTCTTTGCCACATTCCTAAAAAATTAGATAGAATTTGTAAGTTGATCCACTTCAAAAACGAATTAAGGCGGATTAGTGGGTGGATTAAGGTGGAAGATTGGGTCGGGTTAGTATAATCTAATATGATATGCCAATGGAAGGTGCTCTAACATTCTAGTCCTTAGATTTTTAGATTTGGTAGTATTGACGATGTCACGATCCTCTCGACCAATCAGGAAATTTTGTTACGGAGAGACCGGCTGGTTTTTGCAAGACGCCGACCTAAAGGCTCTTGCATTAAAGGTCAACAACAGTTAGCGCTCAAACGTCCCCGTTGCAAACTCGTAAGTGCCCCGCTATTTTAATGCGATAAGCATTAGTTTTCGGCACACCAAAGCCTCCGGCGATGTGTGAGAGGAAATTCTCGTATTGGTCGAGACAATCATGATGTCACGGGAGTCACATGACCAAAAAGGAAGAATCAAAGCACGCCGTCAGTTTTGAAAATTTATCACTACCGGCGGAGCTGGGAGGCTGCTACAGTATCGAGATCGCTACAGGAAAGGCCAAGCGTAGCAGGGGAGAGTCAGTGTGTCAGGTGGGCATATGACGTAATAAATGAATAAACGCAACACTCCACAGCCGCAAGAATGATTTGAACCCGCGGTGGTGCGAACAGATCAGCTTCGCTTGCCTCTGCATTAGATAACAACGGCATTGTAATTTTTTTTTGCCTGTGTTATGTTACAAATCAAAGCGCACGAACCAGAGAAATACTGCAAACACTGTACACAGCACAAAAGGACTAAAAAAGAAATAAAAAAGCAAGACCGCCAAAGTTTAAGTGGTGACCAGGGGCTGAAGATCCCTTAAATGTATAAGTGGCTCGATGCGATCACTCTGGTATGGGATTTAAGCCCACACAGTGTCTCAACGAACCGCCGATACTTGCAATACCCCCGGGCCGACTATGAATCAGTGTCCGCGTGGCGCGCACCCATACGCGTAGGCCATATGCCTTGCAGGCCCAGGAGCATTATCGCATCGAAGGAGACGCCGTCTTCCTTTTCGACCGGTAGAAACCTGACTCCGTAAAATTTAAGTGGTTAGTTCTCGCTTAATGTCCTTTGTAGGATATCCCAGAATAACACTCCATCGCTGTAATCCAAAAAGACGGGCTCTTCCGTTTCTGGCTTTCTACAAAATGAAACAGTGCTCCCCCTGGGGAAGTTCATCCATGTTTCATCCTCCAAAATCCTTGTATGGAGCCTTAAAAAACCGCGCCTTTTTCATTGTTTGGGCTATGAAATGTGGTGCATAAGGAAAAAACGATGTGGATAATGTCTTTATACAGCTTCTTTCTGTTCACTGCGGATAAAGTCTTTTCAGAAAACCTAACACGTAAGGAAACACATGCAGCAAAGACTTCCCTTAAATAAACACATACCGCTCGAAGCACGTGATCGGAAGCTACAACGAAGTCCAGCAACAGTCTTTCTAATATTGATTGGCCGATTTCACGTAAGAAAGGATATTTTACATCGATAAAGAAAAGAGGACGGTTTAGGAGTTTTTTAATAAAAAAGGGGATAAGTAGCAACAGTCTTTCTAATATTAGTTGCCCGATTTGACGTAAGAAAGGATATTTTACATCGATAAAGAAAAGAGGACGGTTTACAAGTTGTTTAATGAAAAAGGGGATAAGCCGAGGCCTTCTTGAACACTTCAGAACAGATTCGTTCGGCTTGTTCTTTCCCACTTAGACCGCCGTTTGAATACAGCAAACAATATCTGCATTTTTTGCACATTAACGCTGGAACAATGCGCCACACTAAGCACATATCAGAGTTTGGTAACGAAGAAGAAATTACGCTGAGTACTTAGTGCAAGAACGTACAAATGCCGCCCCCGTGACTTTTCCCGCTCTTTCTTTCAGAGCGACGCTCGGGCTCTTCCAATAGGGCTCGCTGTCACTAAAGTATCCCAGAGGAACACCTAAGTACCCGAGAAGTGTTGTCAGCGTAGGCATGTTTGCGGAAGTGCTTGAGGTCTGCAGGTCAGAAACCGGGGCATTTATTCCAGTTCTCGGCGCTGACACAGGCATGAAAAAGGCGTTTTACAGTTTGCACTGTTTCGAAAATACTCTCATAATCCACACAAAACACGGCGATTCATGAGAGTATGCAAGGATGCGCACTTCTCTTTGGTGCAACCTAAGTCACTCTGAGCCTTTTAGAGCGGGAGGTCTACTCCTCCCATGCAAAAACCTCATGGTTATGTCGCTGCAAATAATGACCTTCAAGAGGCGGAGCGGGGGGGGTGTGGCTGTGACGTCATACCATGTGACTCGCCGCGCCTCGGCGCCGCTGCGGTGCGCGAGACCGGCGGCGCTCACTCGCCTTCGCAACTGCGTTGAACAACGTGATTCAACTCTCACCTCGCAGTTGCGCCGGACCACGTGACTCGCCGTTCATATGATAAGATAATAAAAATCGAGAAGCGTTGCTTGACGTTCGCAGATAGCCATGGAGGAGTCGTGTGCTGGAACCAGTGCTTCGGCTGCGCATCGTAGACGGCTGATTGAATCTGATGATTCTTGTGATTAACAACGTCGACAGGGCGCGTTGGCGAAGGTTGTGGCCCCCTAGGTCAGGAGACCTTGTGGCGTCATCACCGCCTGCCAACCGGATAGTGAAAAGCAGACCACCATGGCAGGTGGCAGGTCAATTTAATGCTTGGTCGCGAGTGGTTGCTCGCGAAGGGCAACCTGGATCTAACAAGCCGTACCAGTGGCAGCACATGCCATCGAAGGGCAAAGGCGCATCGCTTAACCGCTGCACCACTGCGCCAGGAGGGGTATGAGGATTCCCAACGATTTATGAATGCAGAGTCAAGAATTACTAATTCCGCAAGTATAGAGATTAACTCATCAACGCTACAGCGTCATGCCCTACGGGCGGAGCTTGTGTCTCCTCCAGTTTTATGTTTGTAACAATTCGCGGCGGATAATGAATTCGAGTTGTCCTCCTGCCATACTCTCGCTTAAAACAGTCACTGGTCGTTTGTTTGAGCCATCGCTTACATTCTCCGGAAATTCTCGGTTTCAGAACAGACACACTGCAGTGTGTATTGTGGTCCCGAAGGGCCCGATACCGAGAAGGCATTTCCTAATTTATCGTCACAGCTATAAAACTAAAGCGCAAAGAATAGAGCAGTCTTTTAGCAATCAGTTGCTTAAGAAGCTCATGTACCCCAGTAGATGCATTTACAGAGCAATACTGATCGTGGTATTTGATGAGGTTAATCATTTTCTTCCTGCCTCTCAAAACTGAACTCCAATCGCACCCTGTTGCCGGATTCAGTGAATCGCACAGAATGTTTCGATAGGTGCGTGTCTTGAGGGGCTGGTGAGTTGCCAAATTATTTAATTTTAATACGTTCATAGGAGCGTGCATGTGCACTCCAGCAATATGTTTGCAATATACGGTGGGATATTTATATTTTATTTTATACATATTTTATATTGATGAATGCACTAAAAATATGCAGAGAAATAGGTTCCTGAAATATCATGCTTGGTATTCGAAATATATTCTTAACGTTTGCTAAAAATACCTCACTTCAAGCATGCTTCGAGCCCGTTTCAAATACGTGCAAAAATATGTATGCGGTTTCAGCATCTTGTCAATGTATTCATAGTGTACTTTCGTAAATATGAAACTAATTCGTCCGAAGTATACTTGAATTCTAACAAAGGGGCAGTCCTTTTAAACGTATTTTCAGCACACTTCTACCTTCTAGTGCTCGAAATCATGTTCATGTAAATGGCAATCGCATGTTGGCAATGTATTTAAAGTGTGCTTTCGTAAGTACGAAATTAATTCGTCCAAAGTACACCAGGTAGCCAAACGAGGATAACATTGAGCACGAGACCTTCCTAAATTAAGAGACCTTTTGAGGGTTACCTTTTATAGCGCATACTTCAAAGCACTGAAGCTCATTATTCCGTGACACGGCTGACAGCGAAGTTTTTTGGCAGCGGCCTTTCTTTAGTGTTTCGCAACGTCGTCGCTGCAGCGGTGTCGTAGCAGGCTCAAATGAACAGAGATTTGCCGCCGTATAAGTTAGGAACTCCTACTTTCCACGTGGACAAAAACACAGTTACATGACGGCCACCTCCTATTTTTCTTGCTACTACTTGCACAAAATAGAACTTCAGGAAAGTGAAATTGGCACAAATAATTACCCGCCACGGTGGCTCAGTGGTTAGGGCGCTCGGCTACTGATCAGGAGTTCCCGGGTTCGAACCCGACCGCGGCGGCTGCGTTTTTATGGAGGCAAAACGCTGAGGCGCCCGTGTGCTGTGCGATGTCAGTGCACGTTAAAGATCCCCAGGCGGTCGAAATTATTCCGGAGCCCTCCACTACGGCACCTCTTTCTTCCTTTCTTCTTTCACTCCCTCCTTTATCCTTTCCCTTACGGCGCGGTTCAGGTGTCCGCCGATATATGAGAGAGATACTGCACCATTTCCTTTCTCCAAGAACCAATCATTATTATTATTCACAAATAATTATAATAATCATGTAGAGCTTGATGAGTGAAACATAAATGCTCTTTAACTAGAGACAGGCAAGAAGACACAGTGGCGGTTAAAATGGAGCATGTTTTTCGTGGCACAACCTCCTAGTTTACTTCTCTGTGCTTGAGTACTTGAGGCAAAACTATGCACTTTTTACGGGTTTTCCTTTAAACTTGTTACTCACCATGCCATAATGCACCCAGAAATTTCAACCGACAGGCATGCTTGAGCACGACCTTGGCAGCGATTAATAAAATTCATATTGGTGAACAAAACCTTCGCAACGAGAGGGACAAAGGTACCGGGCGAGAGGGATAGGAAAAATAAAACCTTTTTTGCCCTTTCCTTGTGCCTGTATCTGGTACATTCTTACTCTTTTTTTACAGTTAACGAACAGTTAATCGTACGCACAGTCTGCTAAACAGGTTAAGAAAGCGCTATGCAGAATTTCTTCGTACCTTGTTCTTCTAAACTTACCTAATATATCTTGAACCACCCCCGGGGAACTTTTGAACCTTGTCGGACGCACTGTATGCGCAGTTTTAAGTGGCTGTATAGCGGTTGTCTTAGTATTGGCCAAGAGCGTTAAGAGAAAAATCTTCTGAAACCTCTAATAAACAAGACTCGAGAAATGGTGTTTCAGGCCGCTTAAAAGAGACAACAGAAAGTAATTTTTTTTCTGCCTAACCAATCTATATATAAACTTTCCATCGACTTTGATTATGCGTTCACTTTAAACGAAAGGCCTGAACAGCATCAAAACAGCTCACAGACACATCGCAAATTTCGTAACGGCAGCTTGACATAATAATATTTGGTTTTTGGTGGAATGGAAATGGCGCAGTATCTGTCTCATATATCGTTGGACACCTGAACCGCGCCGTAAGGGAAGGGATAAAGGAGGGAGTGAAAGAAGATAGGAACGAATAGGTCCGTAGTGGAGGGCTCCGGAATAATTTCGACCACCTGAGGATCTTTAACGTGCACTGACATCGCACAGCACACGGGCGCCTTAGCGTTTTTCCTCCATAAAAACGCAGCCGCCGCGGTCGGGTTCGAACCCGGGAACTCCGGATCAGTAGTCGAGCGCCCTAACCACTGAGCCACCGCGGCGGGGCGCAGCTTGACAGCAAAACTGCTTTCCGCGGTACTAACAAAAGCGCCGCGAATGCTGCGATTCGCGTCATGAACGCGTGTATTCGACAGCCCGTTTCTGGCAAGTCTTGCCTGTACTAGCTGCTGACATGGAACACCCATGTTTGAACAGCCCCTGTTCGCTATCGTGAAATGTTTTTTCAGGTCGCCTAAAGGAGACAATATAACGTAAATTTTTTTTCCGCCTAGCCAATCTATACATAAAGTTTCCGCCGACTTTGGTTATACGCTCAGTTTAAATGAAAGGCCTTGACAGCATCAAAACAACTCAGACACATCACAAATTTCGTAGTAGCAGCTTGACAGCAAAAGTGCTTTCCGCGGTGTTAACCAAGGCGCCGCGAATGCTGTGATTCGCGTCATGAACGCGTGTATTCGACAGCCCGTTCCTGACAAGTCTTGCCTGTACTGGCTACTGACATGGAACGCACATGTTTGAACAGCCCCTGTTCGCTATCGTGAAATGTTGTTTCAGGTCTATCAGCGGTCCTCGAATGACTACACTATTATTTGGTTGCGCGTTGTTGAAGCGTTGTTAATAAAAATGCGAATTTTGCTTTTTATTTTGGGTCACTACAGTCTTTTTATTGCAAGCTTTTTTTGGCATATAACCTAACTAGGTAATTCAACAGCGTGGCTTTTGCGGCTTTTTGGCACACATTCATAGCGACACTAGCGCCGCTGGGGACGAGGACACACGAAGCGCTTGTGTTGATCGTTTCTTCTTCGTGTGCCCTCGTCCTCTGCGGCGCTATAGTTTCGCTATAACTAGGTAATTATGCACGTAGGGTTTGGCGCGCGCAGTTCTGGACTTCAAAGTAATTTTGACCTCCTGAAACTATTTAACGTGCACTGTAATCGCTTAGCACATGGGCGTCATTGCATTTCGCCTCTAACAAAAATACGGCCACAGAGGTCGAGATTTGATTTCACTTCCTCAGGTTGAGTAGTCGAACGCCACAACACTAAGAAACCTTGGCGAATTTAGGGTTTTCAGGTGGGCTGAAAGAAAATTGTGAAAATGATGATAGTTTGTATGTAACAAAGAAGAAATTGTAGTCAATTTTAACCAATGCGTTCGTGCCAAACTTGCAGCTTGGTTAGCGCGACCGCAAAAGTTTTTTTTTCTCAGCTTGATTCCTGAAACATGCAAGACGTACTTTTAAAAACTTCTCGCCTCTGGTTACTTGTGACACGTATGGATACCATGGCCAGCTTTGTTTAGCAGTCAGCTCAAAGTAAACTACGGCTGCAAAGCGTGAATATAGCAAATGCTTTGTAGTATAGCGCATGGCGCTCATCCAAAAGCAAAAACTAGAGTCCACCCTTAGAAAAGTTTATTTAAAGCGATGTCTTTAACCTATACTCCACTATGCAGTCATGTCGAAGCGCCAAAAATGAGGTCTTTTTTACGTGCCCAAATTCCTCTCCTCTCATTTCCTTTGCTTTCCCTTCAGGAGTGCAAAAAAATATTTAAAACGAATCGTTTTGCGCTAGGCGCTCAACCGCCACTGCCGGCTGCCTTGCGGGCGATCTCATTATCGCTTTGGCATAGTCGCTGCAAAGGGTCTCCTAAAACCTCGCTGCTCCGACTTCACAGACTGCATCGATAACGAGCATGGCCCCCAACCTACTTTATTTTTATGCGATGGCGTTAGAACCGACACCTGGAAAAAAATGCGTCTTCAGTCACGTATCTCCCAGACACGTCTAGACACCTCCGAGGAGCCATCTAACTGCGAGCTAGATGACCCGAAGAGATGCCTGGTTCTGTGCAGACAGACGTGTAGGGGTCGCCGAACACAACCATGAAATAATGACGCAAATTTCGATGTAAAGCCATCAACAGGTTGTAACGTTGTCGCATTGGCAACACATAATGTAATTAGATGTCCCTGTTAACTGTTGTGGTTAAAACAGAGGAAGAGGACAGGATTGCTTTCTGAAGGGAGCATCGCCAGATTGTATTTACTGCGGAATTCGGGCTTTTCAGTTTCTCGCCATCAAGTAGTACATCACTCGCTTCCGACCTCTATATATATTATAGCGTAAATAGAATACTTGTATATAGTACCCTTCTCCCTATCCTTTATTCCTGTACCCTCACGTCTTTCATTTCATTTCTCCAGTCTGCCTGCTATGCCTTGATTTCCGCTGCCCCAGCTGAGGTGCTTCCGTAGCGATGGCTGATGTCGGTGCTACCAAAATATTTTCATTCATTTTATTATTATTTTTACGACTAAAACACTACTACTACTACCAAAAAGTAGTCATGGTTTACAATGAGCTTCAAATGCCATTACGTGACCGCTTAGGTTTGAGTTAGAAGCGCTGCCTGCCTTTCCCTCCTCCTCTTTATCTATCTATCGCTGCCTGCAGACGACAAGAAAGAGCTCGTAGAAGTAAACGATGACCTTACCGGTGGCAGTCGCAATGAAGTAGTCAGTCTCCAACGCGTTTTTTTTTTCAGTTTCCACATCAAGAAGCAGAGAGAAAACGGAAAGGAATTTGTGGTCAAGTTGCAACACTTGTACAGTAGTTGCAACCTGCGTGGCCGAAAATAAGCTAGACAAGCAACCGAGGAAGCAGATTGATCGAATGAGAAAAACACGTTCTCTAAACCAAGCATTCCTTATTTTTCTTTACGGGGTGGGGCGAGGGGAAGGTGGAGTGGGGAAGCAGGAGTGAGCGGCGGTTAATGTTTTGTGAATAGATACATCGTTACGGTGAATTCACACGGCGAATGAGGTCGCGGACGGATCCATGTCGTCATGTCAAATTAGGGGACCGTCCGCGGGCTGAAAGCATTCGCACGACTGATGAAAACACCAGATCCCAAAGCGAGAAAAGCACCGTACTTTTCTTCGTCCGCGCCGTCCGCGGTCACGAGTTGGTCGGACCAAATCCGTGACGCCCAGCACGCGACGCGCGGTGCTTCCTCGAGATCTGCGATTCGGTCCGCCGTGTGAATCCACCTTTAACAACAGAGGTGGATAGGTGTGGAGCTTACCCGTTTGCTGTCAGGGGATAACTTTTCAGGAGATCTGTTACAGGCATTTCCAAGTTATTACTTCCCTCGCAAAAGGCAGCATGATGGAGGAAGAAAATTCTGCAGCTTATCTCGTCTTCCAGAGTAGATGTGAGCATAAAATGCATTGCAGGATAAGTGTCGGAAGACCCCATGGTTTTCATGCATGGTGGTAGCCGAGAAATGCTATCGGAAAGGTCTCTCGAGTGCTGCGCATGCCGTCAGATATGCCCGCTTCTTCTTCGAGGTGGCCTCCCTTACAAATTTCTTTTACACTCTATAGACGGTCTATTGACTTCTCTCTATAAAGTCTATAGAATCTCTATAGACAAACCCTACAGAACAGTCTGTAGTCAATACAAATCCTATAGACAGAGTATAGATAATCTATAGATTTATGGCCATACACTTTTAGTAGAAGTTTGTCTATAGACAGTCTAAGGGCTATGAATAGACAAAAAGAAATACCTATAGAAAGGATAGAGTTTTTAAGAAGTCTATAGATTGTCTATAGGTCGTTTTTTAAGGGCTGGCTGCTTTCGCGGTTTAAGGAGCACCCTTCATAAAGCCTTTTCTCCTTTTCGAGCTGAGTGGCGGCCTTGGTATACCCTCACACTGCCGCTTCTCTTCCTGCAACTGGGCAGCACGCCGGGCGTTGCTAACCCCTTTTGGTATTTGACGAGTTGTCGTCATCAGCCGCCTCTGATGTTGTGCTGGGCAACGCGCTATACGTCCCTCCCAATACTCGCGGTATCACGCCCCGTAACGCGCGCTCGTTTTTCACCGGCCCCATTGATGCGATAGGCCGCCTTGGCCACCTTCTCACCTTCGTGGGCCGCTACATAAATCTGCTCTTTCGAAATGTTTCGCGAAACTCTCTCTTCAATTTCTACTCCTCCTCGGTTTCACGATGGCATTCTCGGCAGTTCAACCGTGAATGGAAGCAAAATACACTTAATGCTAAATGATCGTGGGTACTTTTTATTTATATGGGCCGCTGAAGTATGTGAGACACTAAAAAGTATGAGCAAATGATTGACCAATGTCGTAGAACGCGAGAAAGAACATTTTCAGATCTTTCTTTCCTCTGTACGTTGACAGAGTGGAACTAGTTGCCGCCATCGTCCCTTACCAGCAGTGTTGCTTAACAAATGCTTTTGAATAGTCCATTGGTTGACTTGCTGTTTTTGTTGATCTTTGTCTTTGTGCCTTATTTCTTTGTCTTTCATGTTGCCCGCCGTGTCAGCGCCCTTCACTGGGCCTACAGTGCGTAGGAAACTCAAAATTAATAATTTCTATTTCATTTAAGCCGCCATAGTTACGGCAGAATGCTTCTCTTTTAAGATGACTTACCTGTTCCGAGAGTGACTCTGAAGACACCTTTACATATTGCTTAATTGCTTTAAGAAACTTGGGTAAGCAGTCTGTAACCACTGTTTGTTCCGTAACGTGCGCTCTTGGACTCACTTTTACGCGATGAAATCGCCGTCGATTGGGCCGTGGTCGTTTTCGTCCTTTCGCAACCTCTCATCGCGGCATGTTGCAATATTTGACCACTGCACAAACTTTTATGTGAACGACTCAGCTGATACCTGCTGCCTATCATGGTTTTAACCAGCCACATAGAGCGCTTGGTAAACCGACATACTGATGGCAGGTCAGGAAAAAATGGCTTGGCATTGATCAATACATCAAGAGCAGTAGTCAACCTGGCCGTTAAAAAGAACGCGCACACTTTTTGACACGTGTTTTCTGAACAAACCTCAATACTAAGACGTGAACTTATGGTCGAATGTGGAATCTGTATACCACACGACCGAAATGATCATCGGTGTCATTTTATTGGGGCTCGCTAGCTGACACAATGGTGCCGTCGTAGCTAATATGACGTGTGATTCGTACTTAAAACACAAAAGTTCAAAGGGTACGAAGTAGTTTCCGATTGGCAGCGTTCACTAAGCCTATATTCAAAGACTGGACTGTATATGACGCCAAACATTTCCTTAAATAGGTTTTTATTTCGAAACTAGCAGAGTGCTTTCATCGGCCATTCTCAGTACTGGCGCAAAACCTTATTGTAATCCCGTGATATAAACAAATACAGAAGTATCAAGGCACTGTACTTGAAGTATCTAGAACTGTTTTCGGTAGATTTATCATGATCTCGATTGTTAAGAAAATCAACGTGAACTCGATTTTGCTTCACTGTTAATTTCTTATCACAACCGAGCAGCTAAGTGAAAGCGAAGAATATGATTTTGTTACATCTGTACCTAAGTTAAAAAAGGATTTAGGGAGCTATTGTTCCGAAGTCATACTCTTTAGAGAAAAACTATGCGTGTACATTTCAGCTTTAACTGAGGAGTAATTAGACCTTGAATTCTAATGAAATAAACAATTTTGTGTGGAATATACGTGTACATGGGTACGGCTCGAGCAGCATTAAAGTGCAATAGGCAAAGGTATCGAGTGTAATATTCATCATCACCATCATCGTCAGCCTGCCTACACCCACTGCAGTTGGTGTGAGAGACAATTTTGACATACGTCATTGACATACATCATTACGTGAAGAAAAGCAGGGCAGGAAGAGGAATGCTTCAACACCAAATGTAGCAAACTGCGAGACATCTCCAATGAAAACTTTGAATTTTTAAACTCAGAAATTTTCGGTTGGAGATGCCTCCCAGTTTACTATAAGTTATCAAGACCAACCAGACAGACAATACAGTCGAAATGTTTAGTTATCAACATAAACTATTACCCGACAAAAAGACACAAACAGCGCTCACTGCAACGAGTCCGTCAGTATTTCAGTTATAGCAACTTCCACGTGTTAAGCACTTTAACGACACGCTCTATGTGAGGGGCAAGCAGTTCAGGCCTCCTCTAACGAACGCCACGTGTGAAACTTGGCCCCGTCGATGCAGGACCGAAGCCGGGACAACGCGGAGGATGAAAAGACAACAGTGGATCGACCAGCCACTGTCATTCATCATATGGACGAGCGAGTGAGGACAGGCCCCCGGTTAGCGCAGGTATTAACTAACCCAAACAAATGGATTACTCGCAAAACACGCTGACGAGCTTACAAAACTTGCCTGGGATGATTGATGAGGCTGAGCCTCACCGAACGATTTTCGATGCGCAAAGTAAGACAGAAGCGCTGATGAAGCTAATAAGAAAGTTCCGCCTGTGCGGAAGCCGTGCTAAACTAAGAAATCGAAGCGCGGAACGGTTTTCTATTACTGCCTTTGTGAACTTATTCGTTGCAGAAAACTGCGGTTCCATTCTTCACGTGTTATACCCCCCCCCCCCCCCCCCCGCAACAGGGGGCCTTAAGGTTAATAAAACTGAACTGAACTGAAATGTGCATTTTTGCAAGAGTAGTAAGGAAATTCTAAATAAATGAAAATAATCTTTCCATTTACTGAAATATTCTGATACATCTGAATATATTCTAGTGCCCTTTATTACCGCCTGTGTTTTGCTCTGCATGTCACATTTTCTTCTCGTTCTGTCTTTTATAGTTTCTTTAGTTTGTCACATTTTTTCTTTACAATCTCAAAACTGAGTGCCAGGGGCTGAGCGCACATCTCATGCTTAACAGCGAACTTGAAGGATGTGAGCAATGAGTCCTTAGTTTCGTTCCTGTTATCTATTTACGCTTGAATTATCAATCATGGAGCGTGCTTTTGCTGTCACAGAGTTTTCGCCCAAGCGAATGATTCAATTGCATCGAATCTGCTCGTTAGCCCTATGATCAATGTGCCTGTAGTTCACTGCAGTTTCTGACAGCTTAAAAAGAGACATGTTTCTGTTCACCTTAAAGGCGCTGCCGATAAGTGTAAAAAGCGTCAACGTTAAAGAATTAAAAACCTCGGAGAGCCAAAACTTTGGGCACGTTATTTGATCGCCACGGGATGCTTTAGAAAAAAACACGTTCTGATCTTGAAACAACTTTGAAGCCTTTCGAGGCGCCAAAATTAGGCATCTCTGCAACGGTAACGATGGTTACACAGGAACTTACACCAAAGAAACAATTCGTTCGTGACAGTGTTGATGAGTGACGATGCAGCATCTTAACACTGATATGAAAAAAAAATTCTCCCTAGGGTTTACGTGCTGTTGCGTATGCTCCCAACTCATTGAACGGTCATATAATATAATAATAATAATAATTGGTTTTGGGGGAAAGGAAATGGCGCAGTATCTGTCTCACATATCGTTGGAGACCTGAAAGGACGATTACGGCCTTCGGTAATGCGTTACTATAGCGCAGGTATTGCGAAAGACTCCTGGTACTGAGATTAGAAATTTTTGCCTAAAATGCTGTGCAAGGTATTCAAGACTTTTTAAAATAATTTCTAGGTCTTTTTTTTCTCTTGATTTCTATTCCAAGAATTAAAGCGTGTCTTCTTTTCCAGCCGTGTTCTTCAGAGTGACGAAGGTTTGTATTGGGGCCTGTTAAATGAATAATCACGTATTATTACCCTAGAAGAACGCTCGATTCCAACTGTACTAATCTGAGCCAGAGTCGCTGTGCGTGGCCTTAAGGGCCATATTATATACAGGGTGTTTCGAATTATTCAATATATATTGTCTTTGAGAAACAGTGAGAGGTACTTCGGTGCGGTGTGCGTAGTTTGATGTTAAGCGAAGGCGGACATTATTTATATGATAGAGTGCGATGAAATGACTATTATTTCAGTAAAATTAACTGATCAATTTTTATTTTCAGTTTTATGGCGCAAGGTTTCATTGTAAAATTGAAGGCCTTGAAATCAAAGGTGAGTCCAGATCTTAAAATACAACAGTCGGCATCATGGTTCGAGATATCGAACGCGAAAAAAAAAAACGCCTTAGTGATCCCTTCAAGTTGGTTTTCCCACGTTGCGCACTGGTAAAAGAGGCGTATTATTATTATTATTATTATTTTTTTATTATTATCATCATCATCATCATTATTATTATTATTATTATTATATTATTATTATTATTATTATTATTATTATTATTATTATTATTATTATTATTATTATTATTATTATTATTATTATTATTATTATTATTATTATTATCAAATTCAGGCGGAGTCTACGTCTTTTAGTACGTAGTTGGCGCTGACGTGATTGCTGCTGCAATATCATATGCAACGGCACCATTTTATGAAAATGTAAATCATAAAGAGCCAACTTAACGAGCTGCCAAACGCGCATTTTCTACGCTCTACATCTCTGAAGCACAGTATTGATTCAAAAATTTTAAATACTGGGGCCTCCTTTTATGTCGAAAGCCTTCAATTCTGAATAAATCTTCTGCCCTAAAACCAAAAGTTAAACAGTTGACTAGTTTATTTCATTTAACTACCCATCGTTTCGTTGCACTCTATTTACTGTAAGTAATGTCCGCCGTGCCGTATGATCAACTTGCGCAGACCACACAGACTATCTTTCACAGCTTTTCGACGAAAAATCTGCGTTGAATATTTTCAAACGCTGTACATATATGAGATGCCCCGCCGTGCCTTTACGTAAATCATCCGCCGTGTCCACGTTGAGGTTAAGCTTGAGAGGCTTTCCTACGCAAAGCACCGCGCGACCTCCGCTCTGAGCGGAAAAGGAGACTAAGCAGCCGCAGGCGGTAATATGAGCTCGGCCTAGTCTCGTGATCGTCCAGCAACAGCACTACAAGCGCTGAAGCTCAGTCGGCAAAAGAGCTAACTTCGCCACACGGGACCTCAGGTCTAAACTCTAAGGAAGACTAAGTGGCCGCTAGCGGCTAGGCGAGCTCGGCCTAGTCTCGTGGTCTTGTTGCAACAGCACCTAGCCCAACCCCACGGGACCTTCGCTCTGAGCCGCAGAGAAGGCTCAGCGTCCACGGCGGCACGTGGTGCGGTGAGCTTGGCCTCGTCTCATGATCTTGCTGTCGCACCGCCATCAACACCAACACTTGACCGGAACAGGAGCAAGCCTGATCACGCGTGGTATCCGCTCTGAGCCGTAGATACGAAACGGCACGGTCGCATTTTTCGAAAAATGATTCTGGACCAGGCACTGTCGTTTGTCTGATTTTACTACAGGGAAAAGGTCCAAGAGGGTACTTTTTCCGCTCATTATTGTCATGAAATGGTTATCAGCAAAACCTGCTAAGATTCAGTTATTACAGATTTAAAATAGCAATATTTATAGCAACATACCGAAACAGAATTAAAATCTAAAGCAAACGGCGCATATAGTAGCGTGCGTCACAGAGCTGAGTTGTGCGCTATTTTATACGGTTTAACTTCCCCAAAGTGACTAAGGCTACGAGGGACACCGCATTTGATGGGTTCCGAGTAATTCTGACCACCTGGTGTTCATTGACACTAGCACCGTATATGCTTCATAGGTCCTCCTAATCGCACTAAGCCCTAGGACAATCTATATAATGCCCTCTTGTTCCTCGAACAGCACTGCTGAACTAGCCTCAGAGGGTAAGGTTACAGCGTTTAACGTTGCTAAGTTCAGTTTCCAATGGAGGCCTGTCCGGAGCTAGGATTCTTAGCGCCCTCCGCAGAGTCACAGGTGTGAACCCCGCCTTGGTAGATTGCTCCGCAGCCACTGGGTACTGAAGGCCGAGGGAAATTGGTCTATTGATATAGGAAAGTTGTAGTGAGGGTCTGCGTTGTCGGCTCTCGTCACCGCAATCAGGCCGCACTCCAGGCCTGGATATGCAATTCCATAGACACGTGGATTTTGTTTTGCTTTTCTCTCGGGTGGAGAATTGCGAGGAACCGGCATTCGAACCACGGTCCTCTTGCACGCGAGGCGGATGCTCTGGCTTTGCACCATCGCTGCATTGCCATTTAGGAGTGTTACACTCCTTATTATTGATAAAAAAAATGGTGCCGTGTCTCTTTGCCACCAGTAGCAAAGGCTGGACGAGGAAATATTGATGCCCTGCTCAAGCGTGTGATTTAACTTGTGCTTTGATTTTGCTCCTCTCTGAATCTGCTATACGTCAGGGAGCAGAGAAGGGGTGGTTAGATGATCACTTGTGTTGGAGTGATGACGAACCGATCGAATGAGTAGCTTGAAAGCCTAGGGTGTGAACTTGACACAAGGGCGCGGTATCGGCAGAGGAGCCTTTTAAACGGCGCCAGTTGTTCAGGGATAAAGGTGAGCCCCCACTTAAATTGTGACCAGTGCAGATCGTTGACTTCGTGAATGACGGTCGTTTTCTTGCAGGCTCAATGGAAGCCGCAACAACATCCCGTCAGAAGGCGAACACAGTAGCCAAGCAATGTCGAAAGATCCGGCACAGTTCTGCCGTGACGAGTTTGCTGTGAGTCATGCTATGGAGTTTGCTATGAGTCATGACTACGCAAGTGTGCATAGTCATTCTGCAATCTAGCACCACTCAGCACTTTAATGCTTCCGCATTCTCACATGCAAGCACTCTTAAGTGTCTGCGCCGAATTTTTACGCGCGCTTATGTATATATTTATGAGCTCCGAAGGTCCACAGCCTGCATTACTTAGAATGACTTATGTTGTTTAACGCCGAAAAGCGTTTCAGGCTATGATGGACATTTTATAGAATGGAAGAAAGGCGGAACAGCAGATTTTGTTTAATTTGATACAAACAAGAAGATATTCTTTATTTCGCTTCGCAGGCGGCAGTGCACGGACAGCTGAAGTCATTTTTTCTTGGCCACATTTTTGCTGGTTTCTAGGGCTTAGAGCCTTGAACTCGAAGAAAACACAGAAATAACTTGCGGAGCCCAAGGTTTTGCTTCCAAAATCCTTCCAAGTTGGAAAACCATTGATGTGAGCCAAGCCCACGGTCACCATATTCGACCTTACCCCAAATAGTGCATTATCTTTTGCGCTTCTCAAGACAATATAATTTCTTCAGCACTGTCTCTATTCTGACGAGGTCTGTTGCCCTCTGTCGTCAGGCCGGGAAATTGAACAAAATACGGGCGCATTTTTCTACAGGGCGAACGTCTTCCACAACGGGAAGCTTGTTTCTGGAATCCATTAAGGCGTCTCATCAGGTAAACCCTGAAACCTGACCTGGTGAACAGAACAGTCAAATGCTTTTTTGCCTCGCTGTCTCTTTTTTGTCTGTTTGTTAGACCGTGTCTTCTTGAGCACGACACCCCGTAATGCCACAGTTCGTGTGCTTCTCGATGAGAGAAGCGCGAGATCTAGCATATCACTTCCATGGGCACTAAAACACGTTCCGAGAATTCAAAGGCTTTTAAAACTTCCTGCATCGTGGCAAGCGCTTGGTTTTCTGGCTAAGTGAATGCATTTTTGTGAGGCGCATATTAGCGTACTCTGTGCTTGGAAGGCTGTCTTGAATGAATACGTGCTCGCTTATAAAGCGCAGCTGGAACTGCAGTAATTGATATGCTGCTCATCGTTTCCCATTACTCGTTGAACTGCGCACGCAAATGCGCATCTATGCAGCATAATGTTGAAGATAGTTCGAGCGCTATCAGTTAGCCACTGAACGGAGCACATGATACTAAAGGGAATTCGCTTTGTTTAAGGAACGATGATGTCAGCCAATTTTTGGTTTGAACGTTGTTTATGGCCGATACGCAGTTGGTACATTAGCACGTTTCTAATCAGTTTTGCATTTTCACGCAGTTTGCCGGAATTATATAATGGCTAGAACGGGAGAATGAAAAAAAAATAATCCTGTGAACGTAGGGGCGTATGAGTGCTTCCCGCGATATATGAATGTGATTGAGAACGTTATAACGTCATCAACAGCGCGTTACCAACAGTGGACCATTCATAGGGCACTGCCAAAGTTGGTAATATGAAGGCCCCTAAAATTTGGGTGTTGGCCTACCCACAAAAATTTGTAAGAAGCCTCAAAATTTAGGTAGTCGGCATACCCTGGAAAAAGGATTAAGGTCGATTAGTTGCTCTGGTTATTACGATCCCATATGATAATAAAATGGAAGGTACTCGAATCATTCTAGAACGTGATGAGTGATACGTACCTTACAAGGACAATGGAACTGCTCACAACCTGAGTTTTGGGGGAAAATCTCTAGCAGAATATCAAACACATTGTAGGCACCAAAGCAGGCAACCTAAAGGCTATCTCATTTTCTTGTTTAAGAATGTAGCTAAGA
Source organism: Amblyomma americanum (assembly GCA_030143305.2). NCBI lineage: Eukaryota > Metazoa > Arthropoda > Arachnida > Ixodida > Ixodidae > Amblyomma > Amblyomma americanum. Next base: position 132,798 of record JARKHS020028820.1, read on the forward strand.
AGGCACCCAAGTTTTTACATTTTTCGTTTTTTTTATATTTTATAAAAGCAGCGTTTTCGGCGAGGGTGGGCTCTTTACGGTTAAATTGCGGTACCGTATCAATACAGGGCGACTCCTGAATATTCTTAGTGTCCCGTCACACATAACCTTGGATCTTGCATCAACCATCGCTTTCTTGTTTACATTATATTTCTTCAGCACAACGTATTCACTGAGCACACTCTTTAGGTTAACCTATGGGCAATTCGTCTTCCTGTCTGTCTGTCTCGTTCGGTACGGGGGCGCTCAAAGTGACGTTAATCAAGCCGACAGTTAGACCCTTCAACATGTTCTGGTTCAGAAGGTATAAGCAAGTAATATGTTCATTGCTTTGTATAAAAATTATATTAGTCTTACAGCTAATTGGTGTATTTCAAAAATGCGAACAGTTAAAAACAGATTCATTGTTTCAACTGGGTGATAATACTTTTTAAGAGCCCGCTGTTCAAAGAAGTCTATTTTACGTTTGAAATTTTTAAATTTTTATGTGCGGATATTTGATTTTGAGCACCTTTTAATTTATTCCGTACTGCGGTGCTGATGTGCATTTTAAAGAACGAAAAAACGACGCCGTCCGCAAGGATATTGATTCCACTATCAGTTATGCCCAGCGATAATCGCGTTCGTACGCTATCTGGCATATGTATAGGTGGGTGAACAAATTGACCTTGACCTCATTTCTGTGCTGCCTGCACCCTGACCTACCACTACGCTTTCATTCCCGGTCTACCTCAAACTAAGGCAAACTTGCGGTGCCGTTTTCGTCTCTGCAGCTCCGCAAAAACGTCTTAGCCTAGCCTATATTTCCCCCATTACCGGATACAGAGTTCGGACCACGAAAGAACGTTAATGGCGTATCAGTGACGACTATGACGAAGGTTGACTGATGGCGTCGTAAGTACGATGACATCCAGATGGTTACGCTTAGTTTTGTTCTTTCTGCATTCGAAGGCCGGATGTCGTTTTCCGTGCAATAAACGTAGTATTTTTACAGCTTGTTTTCAAGGTAGGTAGCCACCGCAGTGGCTTAGTGGTTATGGTGCTTTGCTGCCGACCCGAAACACGCCGGTTAGATCCCGGCCGCGGCGGTCGCATTTCGATGGAGGCGAAATTCTTGAGGCCCACGTACTGTGCGATGTCAGTGCTCGTTAAAGAACCCCAGGTGGTCGAAATTTCTGGAGCCCTTCACTACGGTGTTTCGCACAGCCTTATCGCTTTGGAACGTTAAACCTCACAAAACCATAAACCATCTTTCTAAGCTGTTGTTTACTCCGAGAAAATCTCGGATGCCGTGAGATACGTTCATTTAGGTTGACTTGTCAACCTTTTTATGCATTGGCGGCCGTGTGCGGGAAGCAAGGTGATTCTCTCTTTTATCTATGCGCATAATACTTTTGCCGCAGCGTTCACGCCTTTCAGCGATAAGAGGCTCAGCCTGCGCTCACGTCTTTTAACTTCGTGAGCGTGTTTTTGTATACTTTTGCCTGGGAAGGCTTATCCACGAAATGGAAGAAAAAAGTGAGACCTTGGAGGTAGCTGCGCCGTTCGCTGCTTCATTTTTTTTTTGCGGTGCTATGTGCTAGATAAAAGTGCTTCTTACTTAAGCAACCTTTCCGTGTATAGACCAACATCTTGGCCGCACTAAGGCGGCTCCAGAAGCGCAGTTTTTCTTTTACAAAGCAACATAGCACCCTGATGGCTCCAACAGACTGCGCAACCAAGCATTTTGTTGTTGGGTTTCAGTGAGTTTTCAGGCAATGCCACATGTGCCAAAACGAACCACGTGTCGCAAGTAAACCCGTTTTGATTTGGGCAACATATTCAAGGGATGTTAATACTGCTGACAAGCTCCTTGGCATTTTACTTCATTTTCTTAATTTTTTTTTTGCACTGCCACCATCTAGCGCGTTTCTTAAGAGAAAGCCCCCTTTTTTACTTTAGCAACATAGTCACGCAACCTAAAGAAATAAGTTTTTTGGAGAAATTTTTATGGTTTTCTCACGTGGTGGAGTGCGTTACAGTTCTGCCAATGCCTAAGGCGCAGTTACTGACTTGAAAAAAGCTTAGCACACTCTTTGTACAAGTAGTAAGGTATTGAGTGCTGCTATATTTTTCAAGTAACAAGATGAGGAAACTAAACGTCATGCCAACATGACTTCCAAAAGGCGAGTAATATTGGGTAAATTCCATACTAAGCACTCATTGCTTTTGAAAGTCATTGTGGTTTCACCTTTTTCCTTTGCGATTTAAGAATGCAGCCGACTAAACTTTTGCGCAAGTAGGAGTACATGTGGTGTAAAGACGAAGCGTTTAGATACCGCAGTATAGACAAATTTCAGGTGAAAACATTTAGGATATATGCGACCGAGTAATGAGGTAAATTCAGATTGAGGCGACCTGCTTCTGCACGCTACATAAATTATCGCGGCTTCGAGTGACTCGTGCGAAAGCCGACACTGCTAAGAACAAGGCCACACAACCTCACCCTTCCCTTGCTCTTCCCACTGTGTTTTTCTCTACCGCTCCTGCTAGGAGAATGTTTCTCTTTTGTTTTTGTTTTATTTGAGGTGCTACTATAATGGAAAATTAATAGTGTTAGCATTTACGCCTGAAAGAGAACCCCGTGGGCGAAATTCGGAGATCGTGGGTTTTGAATCCACTGGCGTATTGTGGTTGTTTTTTTTCTGCTTTTGAGATCGATTAACTTTCAGTCATAAAACAAATACTCTGTTAATTTCCCATTCGCCAGCACAACAAATTAAAAAAAGGATAAAAATGGAAACAATCTCCTATGCTTTCCTTGGTTTGGCTTACAGTTTGTTTCCTTAATTTGTATTTCATAAAAGAGGTCTTTCTTTTCCTACCTTTCTCTGCTCCCACTGACATGAGTGACGACACATTATCTTAGTGTCTGAGGTTATCGTTTGCCAGCAACAGCGTCGGGGCCAGCGCAGAGCGTGTAACCGACGCAATTTTAGGCCGTATTGCGTTTTCTTTCAGCGTTCTTCAGTCAAGATAAACCCAAGAGCAAACATCGTTATCCGATCACGTGAAAGCAGTGGGCCATTGGAGGCATTTGATCTTTGTACTTAGATCATCCTGATGCGTAGGGGGGCTGCGGATGATGGTGGGATACTGCGTAAGAATGCAGCAGTAAGAATGCCGCTGTTAAAGGGCCGAGGTTTGGGTGCAGCGGTAAGGGTGCAGCTATAGGAGTGCAGCTGTAAGAGTGTAACAGTAAGAGTGCAGCACTAAGAAAGAATGGAACACTAAGAGTATAGCGCTGTAAGAGAGCATCACTAAGTGTGCAGCTATAAGAATGCAACAGTAAGAGTGCAGCCATAAAAGTGCAGCACTAAGAACGCGGCACTAAGAGTGTAGCAGTAAGAATGCAACTAAATATGCAGCTATAAGAGTACAGCAGTAAGAGAGCCGCGCTAAGAGTGCGATACTAAGAGTGTAGTGGTAAAAGTGCAACACTTAAAATGCGGTACTAAGAGTGTATCAGTAAGAGTACAACTAAGTATGCAGCTATAAGAGTACAGCAGTAAGAGTGAAACACAAACAATGCAGTACTGAGAGCGCAGGACTAAGAATGAAGCATTAAGAGTGTAGTACGTAGTACTGATTCAGCCCAAACAGAGAGTTTGTAGAAATGCGGAGTTTCTTTTCTTTTTTTCGGTTGTATTCGCACTTGTTGTCCGTCACCCCTCCAGCCACATGCCAACAAGAGCTTGGTCTTTAGATCGCTTTTGCTATCAGAACAGGCGAAACAAAGATATTAGGGAATGTAAACATAATAGTATTTTCGCATTATCTCCAACCATGTAAGTGTTCAGACCCGCCGCGGTGGCTCAGTGGTTAGGGCGCTCGACTACTGATCCGGAGTTCCCGGGTTCGAACCCGACCGCGGCGGCTGCGTTTTTATGGAGGAAAAACGCTAAGACGCCCGTGTGCTGTGCGATGTCAGTGCACGTTAAAGATCCCCAGGTGGTCGAAATTATTCCGGAGCCCTCCACTACGGCACCTCTCTCTTCCTTTCTTCTTTCACTCCCCCCTTTATTCCTTCCCTTACGGCGCTGTTCAGGCGTCCAACGATATATGAGACAGGTACTGCGCCATTTCCTTTCCCCAAAAACCAATTATTATTAAGTGTTCAGGCATTCTACACGGCAAATTGGTGTATAAGATAACCATTCGCGCATTACACATTGCATAATGTATGGAGAGAACAGGCAGCTATAACATTACCTATAACGGGGTCCTAAAAAGAATAAGAATGTCTTTCCGAAGATTTGTATAAGTGCACAAAAGAACCTATATTACCAAGTGTGTTTTTTTTTCAATAGCCTTAGGAACACAGAGCGCACTAGCTATTAAAGCTCTTTCGAACGTGCTCAGCACCAGCAGCGGCTCCGCTCGTGACCATAGAGGCGTTCGTGCTTTCCTTTTCAGTCGAAACGAGGCGCTAAAGCTGGCAAGCTTCCGCGAATTCCCCAAGTCCGTTCTGATGGGACGGAGCATTACTGCACCCACGTAAACAGTGGCGGCGAAAAAAAAAACAAAGCCGATTGCTATGCGGAGTGGGCGCGATTGGAATAGAGTTGCGAGGAGGAACCCTTTTCTTCGCGGAAAGTTTTGCCTACCGAAGGAAAGCTAACACGATTGCCTCTGCAAATCCGCTCCCGGTGGAACGGAACGATCGGCCGCTACGCACAAACCCGGCTCAGCAAAGCGTTTTAGACCCAAAGAAAATACGCGAACTTGTTTTTCATCGCAGGCAGCAACCAGTACCCGCTTTCATACCGACTCGTTTCCGACAGGGTGCGAAGCGAGTAACGCTGACATGGCCAGGGTGAGGCGAAAGGTAGGGTGCGAAAGGAAGCTGCTGCCTTTAGCTGTGTGCGATGGAGAAAGCTGTGGATTTGCGCCAGGTAGGGACTAGTAATTAATGCTAGGAATGAACCACTCGGCTGAAGCGTCCGTTGTGTGGCGTTTTAATCAGCATTTTGGCGAAAGTCGCTGGTGAGGAAACGGAAGCCTCATGAGCGCACATTCAAGTGCATTCAACGGAATAGCATCTCCGGGGGCAATGTATTAGAAACATTTAGGTAAGCGCGCACTGCCACCGCTGCCGCTTATCAAGTACCGTGCGCCGGCAGTGTGCATGCCGAGATAGTCGCGACATGGCTCGTGTGCCCGCATGGGATGGATGGATAGACGGATATTAGGAGCGTTCTATCCGGAACGTTGTGATGACAGGTGCCACTATACTCGCTATTGTTTAACGTTACCTATAAATTCATCATTTTCGTTACATATAAATTTTATCTCTTCTACGTTTGACAAATTTGTAATCTTGGACTTGTACCCTTACGTACCCTTACAGGGTCATTCACATTAACTTTTGTTATCTCTGAACCCAGCAATATCCATCGAGACGATAGATTAATTTTTTCGCAGCTTGTTCTCGACGCGTAAAGCACGTGGATGCGTACTGTCGTTTGACGTATTCCCATCTGTGCTCTATCTGGTTCGACACCTCAGGAGGGAATCTTGCCCCAAGGGAAAAAAAGGGCAGTGGCTTAACTAGGCCAACCATGTAATTCAGCGATAAGCAAGAATGCTTGCTAAGCGCCTGAGGCTCGTCAATGGCAGCCCCGCTAAACGCTCGCGACAAGAAGTACTTTGGTTTGGGCTAGTTGGTGCATAGCTTTTTGAAGATGTCAGGACGGCGCGAAAAACAACAAGGATCAAAGAGGCACACGAACCCAACAGGACAGGCGCCAAACAGCCGCTCTATATGTAGCCGCGACAGCCGCTCTATATGTAGCCACACGAGCACGCGGCTATGACGTGGTATCACATGGTCTCACGACACACCCATCGGATGTTATCACGTGGCTTCACATCACCCCATCGAATGTTCTTAAGGTCAGAGGTCAAAGGTCAGCCCAAAGGTCATCCAATGTCAAAGGTCAACTAAAGATAGTTGGTCAAGGTCAGGGGACTAGGGTTCGACACCATAGCTGTACAACATATGGTCATACATGGCTAACGTGGTTGGGCTGAAGGTCGTATAAAGTCATTCTCCGATCTACGCGACGAGCTGTTTTACCCAGCGCAGTGAATCTTTTAGCTTCAAAATATATTTATAAGCCCAAGAACGAAATTGCATGGCATCATTAAAGTATTGTTAAGACACACCTGAGCACCTCCTTCCGGCGTCTATTCAATAGGTATTAATGGCGCAAATATAAATGGCGCATGCGTAACCTTGCTTCGGGAGATGAAAATGAAGGCGTTGTAACAAGAGGGAGTAACTTCGTCTTTCATGTAACATATTTTTTAAACTATAAAAGTCATTACTCTTCAAAGCTGCAGGCTCGAGCCAAACACTTGGGACCATGCTGATCTTCAGCCGGAAACCCCGGGCCTTCGCCATCATTTGTACCGTGATGGCAAAATAAATTGAATTGTATTGAATGGAACTCTGTTTCTCTTACTTGCTAGCTCAATGTACCGCCAAATTCTTTTTATTTGGTTTTCTATCGAGAAAACATGGCGGATATTTATAGGATCAGCCGGGCACTGCGCACTTCAAGGTAGAAACGGTTAAGACGGAGATGGTTGAACAATATTGTTTTTAATTCCCTAGAGAAAAGCTTTGATTGTGAGACCCTGTTCGTTTTACACAAAAGGCTGAAGCTGTCTGCGAACTCAACAGATTCCTTTGCTGCCTAGGCGAAAGCAGGTATGGGCTGCCCACAGAAAACTTACACCCATAGCCTCCAACTGTGTCAACAATCTGGCGATTTTGCGCAAGTAAAAAAAAGTAAAAAGTTCTCCAAGAAATAGCTTGTGTGGAAGGCAGCTTGACTGTTAACAAATATAGAACTAGTTCTTCCCTTGCAGTATTCTGCACAGGCCTTCTTTTTGTCAGACAAATAATTCATCTATATTATGTTCACGTAGCCCTGACAGTATGGTACATGCGTCTTAGTAGTGTTATATTGTTCCGTTACTAATTACTAAAATTAGTTTTTCGCAGTTGCGCATCTAATCACTCTTTCTTTCCCTCTCGCCAATCTGTTTCACTGTGGAGGAAAAGCTTGTAATATTGTGACATTCTGCAGCCGGCCTCCTTGCGTGCGGGTGATAGCATATGAATGTCTTGTTCTATTTCGGTTTGTTCGTAATAGTGAATGTGTTTGAGTGAATGTTTTGAGTGAATTTGAGTCGTGCAATTTAAACTGATTAGCCAGTTTTAGCTTAGCAGTGAAAGGTGGCCATTTATACGGCTGACGAAGTATGCAATGATCACTGCTTGTCTCTCGGATACACTCCGACAGAACTATACAATTCTACTGCAGATATCTTGTTCACGGTTGCGTTTTCTGACATGCTTCGTCCTTTGAAAGCATGTCTCTGTTTGCTGAAAAAATTAATATCCTCAATTTTTGTTCAAAATTGGCCGACAGGTGTGCGACCAGCTCACTAGTTTCTTATTTGTATATACACATTTTATATACGCATTGTTAACGAAATCGGCAGGAATGAAAGCACACATTAATCAAATGCTTTCCACCGTGCCTTGCCTTGCGGGCTTGATGAATAAGTTGGTCCATAAACCACAACAACCTTTATTCAGGTAACGTAGCGTCCAAGACTGCTGTTACCCCCTTTTCAGATCGGCAACTTCTTGACACACCTGAAAAGAGGGCACAAGTTTGGCCCATAATGGGTGATTGGCGGCATTTTTCTCACGAGATACTCGTGAAAGAAGAGAAAAATTTGTAGCTAAATTTGTTCGGCCGCTTAGCTGCTCATCAAACAAATACATCATACCCGGACAGTTCGCTCGAAGGTTTATTTGTGACGAAAAGCCTGCCTCTACTTGTTCTCACTTCTTTGTGGTCTGTTTGTTTTATACTGCGACTGTTATTCAACATGCGCTTGTAATCAATTACTACACTGCACTTCTGTGATTATTTCACGGGCTGGAATCCTCAGCCGCTTTCGTGTATTTCCCTTTCTCGTATAAACATTGCACTTGCCGAACAACTTCAATGTCTGTCATCTTCAAAAGCTCCCAGTCCATAGGTGTTTGCTGTTGAATCGTATAACGAAAAAAATACATTAACGCTTCTGGCCTTCGCAGCTCTGAGGCAGCAAGGCGGAAGTTTCTTACCATACACTAGAAGCACTCACGATGTCTTGCAATTCAAACTGCGTGATCCAGGAGCTTACTGAGATGTCTGAAAACTCTTAATAATGATGATTCAGTTTTATATTCAATGGCATAATTAAGACTCCCAAGTTCTCGAATCCAGAAAATGCATACAGTGCTCGCGAATCTTAAGCAGGCACGGTTCCACTCTTTATTAGTGAAAGAACTGAACTTGCCCGTTGCTAGCCAGTTGAAGATTTCCCATCTGGGCTCAAAACTAAGGCAACCTGAAACTGCGGAAAACTTTCCAGTCGTCAGCGCAACTTCCGAGGATTTCAGCTCCGCATTAGCAAGGTGGCTTGCTGCTTCGAATGATTTTAACCTAGCCCCTTTGCGTTCCGAAGTCTTTCGCACACGCATTTGTTCAAGCGCTTGTTCAATGGCTTCCTTTACACAACTTTCTGCATGTGATTTTGACATTAACGCTGCCAGTATGGAGCGGTATCCACCGATTGAAACATGCAAATCCTCTCAAGGCGCTTAAGCGAGCTAGCAGCACGCCGGAAACTGTTAGCTGCAGTTAAGGGACTGCCGGTGAAGAAAAGAGTTGACAGAGCGTCGGAGCGTATATGGGAAAAGTGGGGTGCAGGTTTGCTTTTTCCTCGAATTAAGTATAGTTTTTTCGCGTCTTAACTTTGGGGAAAACTCAGCCGAGAGAACGGAATCTTTATCCGGCTTTCACGTAGGAGAACGGCTCAGGGATGTTGAGAGCACAGACCCCCCCAGTTTCTTGCTTTCATAGCTTTAAAGAAATATATCTAAGCCCACGAGCTTAGCTTATCAGCAACAGCTGATTGGCATTAGCTGCTGAGGGGTCTGGACTGGCAGGCCCATTCGGAGGCTACATAGGCAGCTGCCTTGTTGGACATCTCGGAGGCCTGTTGCTCGGCCTTCTCCTGCTTGCGGCCCTATGTTAGATCGCATTCTCGGTACACTTGCAGAAAGTAAATTGTTTAGTCTCGAGTGTTGCCTTAATTGCCGTCTACACTCTCGGTCGGTTCTGAGGAAAGGAGGGGCATAACAGAGGATCGCTCAGAGGATCGCTCGACACCTCAGTCACGCTTTGAGGTATGCAGCGGTGTTGTTCACTTACAAAAGCGCGTTACGCATAACACGTTACGCGTAACGCGTTACACGCCTGTCTGTATAGCACTAAAGCTTCTATAAATAGCTTGCACAAAGTTATTACAGCAAGGCAGAAGGGCGTGGACGGCTCCACGGCGTCATAGAATGTTTGCAATTCGCGTTGAGCAGAGACACCAACTGGATTTCTGCTTTTGGCAGCCTGAAATGACTTGTCAGATTGTGAAGCTTCAGCAGAGGAAAAACAGAGGAGGGGGGGGGGGGGATGACCGAAGCGCACCTTAAAAATGATGCCCCACGCGTGGGCGTGTACAGGACCCGTCGGCAGAGCGTGTCCGCACGAACTATCAATCATCCATTGTATGATTATTAATAGACCAGTTAATTATGCAGTTATGTAATTAGCATGGATAAATAAATAACTAAAATGAATATTTGAATGAATAAAGAATTGAACGAAAAATTAATTAGTTCAGTTAGTCAAATACTTCACAAATTAATCAGTAATTTAACCGAATCGACGGGCGAGATAATTTATAGAATTATTAAACAATTAAATAAATCGAATTCAGTTATATTCAATGAAGTCACCAAATTTATTAGTTAATCAAGTAATTAATTGCTTGACGTATCGAATGATTAGTTCAACTAGTGAATTCCTCCAGGCATATATTGTCAGTTTAACTTAATTGATGAATAAACAATTTACTGAGAGATACAATTAATCAACTATATGAATTAATTTGTACTTTCGTGTGCTTACTAGATGCTCTAGCAACGGGACCCATATTTAGAGCGCAAACACGACTTGGAAACGGCAAAGGCATAAAGAAAAGAACCCGCAGCGGCATAATCCACAGCAGTAAGAGAAATGCTTGAAATCGCATTACTGCACCTAAGCAGACTTAAGTGCAGTCCTGGAAATTTTGTGCGCATGCGTTTCCTGTCACCTTTTATGACTTTCATCTGGAGTAGTCTGCCAGGTAGTATATCGGGAAAATAGCTCTAGTATTCATTATAGTTTGCCTCCTCCTCCAAACTCAGGATGGTTCCAAACTAAATGAAACATTCGTAACAATGTTTATCTCTACGTTGGCTCGTGTGATCGTGGCTGCACCAAGCCCCGGGATAACTTTTGATCATCGTTCTATAATTTCAGGTTTACTCGTACATAACGGTGCAATACAAAGCCTATATTTTTTATCTGAAGCCTGTCGCGCCTTTATATTTATGATCCCTCACTCACATATTTCTGATTTCAGTGTTACTAAAAAATAAAGTCTAATTTGTTCGCAGTTTAGTGCTTAGACGAATTCCGTGTAAAAAATTCAGAACTTACTTAACCTTCCTTCAGCACGGCACACCTTGGGTGTGTCTACTGCACACGAATGACATGGCTTACAAGAGAGCACTGTTGCCTAAATATGACTCCGTGAGCTGCGAAAACTTTCGCTTCGAATAAGAAGACTTTATATATTATCAAAACACATATCGCATCGCAAGCACACAGGATACAAAAGATAATCCGCTGTCTCATGCAATAAACTTATCGGATTCTAGCAAATTCGAAAGACCAATAGCCTGCTCGTATGTGAAGGCCTGTCAACCCTTGTGTCTCCGCTCCCGAATCACGCTTCGCCCCTCAAATGGAGGTTGTAGGTACTGGACGCGATTGCATTGTATCGATATGAGGGGCGTCGTTCAGCACCGGCGGGCCTTGCGTCGACTAATTCCATGCCATTAAGATCAGTGTAAAAGCATCGACCGAAGCATGCATGACCAGTTAGCAGCCCACAAAATGTAGGTGAGCTGCAATAGATGTAGCTTATCTATGTAGCTTTGTAGCTGTGCTGGGGTCGTGTTGTGTGTGGTCCGTGTTAGAGGAGAGATGCGAAGCCTGCTTCGAGTCGCATGGAACAATCTACTCCTGAGGAGATGAAAGGAACGGAATCACGGATGGCAGCAATCAGCATCACCGTTGATATTGTTGCGTGGAGAAGTTTGATACATCACCGAAGTGAGGTGTTCAATGCCGCCATAAAAGTAATTTAAGAACTGAATATACCTGCATTCCAGTTCCCGACAGCAGCTCATCGTAGAGATACGGCGATAAGAGGCTGAGTCCGTTTGCATTAACTGCAATGCGGTCTTTTACTTAAAACTTGCTGACAGCGCGGTTTTCCCGTGGAATGGTTTCTTGGAAGGTGATGTCATTAAAGGGAAGCTCCAATAGTTTCGAGAATTCGACGACGGTAAAGGATTCGAATGCATGAAACTGCAAGTTAAAGTAGGCCTAGTATTTTTGAGATAGCCTTTCAAATGATGACGCAACAGCCGATTGAAGCGATTTCTTTCTTCAGGGTTCTCACTGCGTTAGAGGGGTGTGGAGAAACCTGGACATGCGGTCACTGGTGCTCACATTTCACATTTCTGGTGATTTTGTCCACATCCGTCCGTGCGTCGCCTGATGCTTCAAACAGCGCTCCATGGGCTTTACCTTCGGTGGCGGTGTTCCCTACCAGCAAACACACGTTTTTTTTTCGTTCTAAATGCAGCGCCGCCGTATATGACGTCATCATAGGGGCCCCTGCCCAGAGATAAGCGCTATGGAGAAGCACGAATGCCGTAGCAGCTTTCTTCGATGATTGCGTCACCATTTCAAATGCTTGCAAAAAATAAAAAATAGCACTCCAGATGCTTTACCTGAACGTTTCCCACATTGAACCGCTTTAGGCAGCTCAGATTAAAAAAAAATATCCCTGCCCTTTAGAATGGACATGGAAGATGTGCAGAACAAAGCGTGAAGTGTATAAATATTCTGTTCCTGCCATCTTTCCGGTTCTCTTTATTGTTATTGGGCTGAAGAAGGCTTTCTGTGAGTATTGATGAGCGCGCTATTTTCTTTGAATTGTTGTAAGCTTACTCAAAGGTACTTTGGTTTGAGCAAACTTGATGCTTACCTATTCTTATTGCCAAGGACTCGACCATATAATATAGCACATGGGTACGTTCGCTAGGTGTGCTGTTGCGGAACTCGTCGCAGCATTAAAAAAATATGAATCGAGCCCGAGAAGGGATGTAGAAAGCAACATCATAAATGAGAGACAAGAGCGTCATGTACGAGGGAGATTAATTTGCCTAAAAAGGAAGGGTGTTTTTTGTGATGAGCTGGTCTTATTGTCTTCACAAGTCCAGCTTTCTCGGGCAAAAATTTTGAAAATTGGAAAATTGTAAGACACTGTTGTAGAAATATTGAAGATAAAGGTTCGGTATTCTGATATTCTGCAAAATCTTTCTTTTAAAGTTAAGATTCGCATAGAAAACCAATGGGGAACGCTTTTGACGATAGCAAAAACGTGAATAGAAAAAAAAATACAGGACTGCTGTCGGGTGATCTGCGTATAGATTGATTATTATAGTGAAATCTGCCGTTATATGAAAAAAATGCAATCATAAACGGTTTCCCGCTCGAAAATGATTTTGTCCAGAACTGTTGGTAATAAAAGGTATGGTAATAAAAGGTGCTCTACGCACTTCCACTTTACAGAAAACAAACTCTGCTTTAATCCTTTCTGCACTGCCTCGAATGTTTCATTTCCGACATGCCAGAGATATTATGGTCAATGCACATCGAATTTTTTTCCACGTAATGAGTACAGGCTTCACATGGTAAACAACAAAACATCGCACGTGGTGGACCTATGACTTCGGAGCTTAGGAATTCCTGCCGGTGTAACCTGGTGTTCCATAATTCACTCCTGCTACCAAACTTGCATGAAACCCGTCACATTATTTTGCGAAAATTTGTATTCATGCTGCTTTATATCTAATGCTAACACCAGAAACTTGACTGTCGCGAACGTTGGTGTTTCATAACACATAAGCGCCGCTTAGTATGAAAAGAAAACAAACTTCTGAACAAAAATTCACGCTGCTCTGCCGCGATCATCGCTGCCGTATATGGCAGTGAACTTTGGATGCTTAGCACGTTGCGACCACGTAGACTCTTTCCATGTGTGGAATATGCATTTCCAGGCTCTTGAACGCGTCGCAGAAGCGAATATCTGTGACTGACTATAAGCCATACTAAATAGCCCTAGAGCCCTTATCTTAACGCGCTTTCTGTTTGCTTCGGTGGCCTATGCCGCTCGTAACGTTTTCCCTACGCTTCGAACAGGTAACAGTTAGCAGTATTTGCGGAAAGTTACCGTGCGTTCTATAGTGTTTCTATGCGCAGGCGTTCGTCGTTATCGCAAGATTCTGGTCAGAATAATCCTTTGTATACACAAATCATAGCGCCTGGCCCGACTGCTTCTGACTCATTATGCGTAACCAGATTTACACATCTTTTGACAGCGAGGGGAACACTCATACTCACTTATCCAAACGTTGGCCTCTTGTTTACAAAAGACCCACTGGACGGCTCAGGCGCAAATCCCTTAAGCTCCAAACTTATGAAAAAGGCTGTAGACTGTGCGAAATCGCTGACCGTGGCGGAGGCTACTTTTCTGAGCAAAAGCCTTCCTTGAGCACATCTTGTGATCGTTGCTTTGGAAAACGTGATTTCAAGATGCTACACATCCTGTTAAAGCCCAATAGTCATCCGGTTTTCGAATACAGAGTTCACAATACCTGGCACAGCGTCACCTGTTTTACGGAGTGTAGGATTTGCAGTGAGAGTCGAGACACTCAATGGCCCTGGTCCGATAGCCCCCGCGAGTCCGAGCGGACTTTTACACGCCTCACGGTGCGTGCGCATTCACCGCAGACACGTGGAGCACATCCTCCAAGTTTCCCTCACGTCGCTTACACTACTGCGACATCAGTGCCAGCAGAGGCCTAGTCAGCCACATTGGCATACAACGGCGTCGTGGCCAACGGCTCTAGGGGCTGTACTATACTCGAAGCCTAGCACCGCGCTCAGAGAGCAGACCAGGAGCCCTGACCCCTCGCTTTCGTCGTCATGACAACAGTCTGCAGTAGCGTCTCTGCGGCAGACGCGCATATATTGAGGCGTTAAATCTAGCATCGCAGTAGCCCTTCCAACGCTTTGATGCTCAGGCAGCGTTCCACCCATTACCTTGCTTTAATTCATGTTCTATAAGGACGTATATGAAGACACGTGTTGAGTGGCGACATAATAATACGTTTTAAGTTTGACTCGTGAGGTTTCCCCAAAAAGCCAAACTCTGAACAAAAAGAAGTAAAAAGAGAGCAAAATTTACTTTCTTTTTACTCCCATATAGGCGTATTCGTGTTTAGAGTGCAGGGGCACCTAAATGAGAATCTCGTAAAGCTTTTATCTACCATCAACAAATGTGCGAGAACTTCCTGCTAGGTTTATTAAACGTAGTAGATCTGCTAGCCATGAGTGACTTATTAACACATAATATCAACGAAAATAACTAAATAAAAGTAAGCTTTCACTGCCAAACCTTTAGTTTTGTTTGTCGGGCTGCAGACAATTCAGCAAAACGTATTAAATATTCTTGAGTTCCGCTTCCTGGCGACTTTCTTTTCAAGGTAGATAGTGTCTGAAGTTCGGTTAATGGCTTACACCACGTACAGATATGCATCTGGCTGCAGCTTATTCAAAACAAACTTCTTGTCCAACGAGGCAGAGAACCGGAATGGCTTGGTGAGGCTGATGAGTTGTCGAAAGTTTTTCCAGTTACTTCACTAGTGGCAAAGGGAAGCCCCGGATGAGGTCCTAGCCCCGCAATGGCGTATTCAGGAATAATTTTCACGAACTGAAGTTGCAAAGTGCCCCAGAACTTCTGGAAACGAAAATGTCCATTTCGTTTCAATCAAAAAGCAGTTCCCCGCCAGGCAGCCAAGCACTCGCGCGTTCCATGGAAAAACACCCGAGCCCGCTGAGCCACCGCTGCGGCAGCCACAATGTGCACACATATACAGCCTTCACGTAATGGGAGTCGTGATGCGGGGTGGCGGGCCTTTCAATATGCAAATTCAGCAACCAGGAAAGATAAAAAAAACGTCAAAATTGAAGAGAAACGAACACGTTTTCCGTGTCCCGAGTTTCCGTGTTTGCGACACGCAAAAGTTTAAAGGGTGAAAATTTTGCGCCCATCCATAACAAGTACGTCAAAAGCAATGAGGCGTAAAATCAAAGGACGCGGGGGAATTCACCACGGACGGTGGTAGAAGAAAAAAAACAAAAGAGGAAGTAACGGCAATATGCAGAGTCATTTTGCGGGTATCGATTTTGCTTACCCGATGCTTACGGGTCCCAGCGAAACAGTAAACTAAGCGCTTCTCGCCAAACCCATCGCTCGTTTCTTTTTCTTTTTTTTCTCACACCGGCTGTAAAGTGTCGACGATATGACAGTTGCATAACAGGTGGAAAGCGCACCATCAAAGAAAATCAATAAGGGGAAGCACTTAGCGGTGTGGCCGATAACAGCAAAAAGTCGCCGTGGCCGTAGCGGCTTATTTTGTATGCCTTTCGCTTGCAATGCCTAAGCGAGCGGTGGGCACTTCCGTCATTAGCTCTCCAGCTGGCAGTAGTTCGTAATGGGGAAAGAAATTAGCGCCGTTTTCCACTCAAAGCCCGTTCATAAGCAACAGCTTCCGGGAGAATCGTCGATGCTTGCCTTAAATTTATGTGTAGCTGGCGAGAAATGAGTACGGTGGCTCGTACGGCGGCTGCGCGTTCATTCAGGGCGAATCCGAAGCTGCAGGAAAGCGGCAGTTTACTCAAAGTCAGGCATTATTCTTAAATCACCCTCTAGACTACAAGCGACGGGTTATGTATTGGGAACAAGTGTAATTTACCGTATCACTAAATAAATTCCAAACTTGCCCTATTTTTAGTAATGTGGGCATCCGATTTCACGAAAGCTGCGCGGAGGCTGTAGATAAGAGGGCAACAGCTATGTTTACGACAGCTTGGACAAGCAGAGAAGCTCTGCGCCTGTCGATGTCGAAACCTCGCGTGTGACATCTCTCTCACGAGATCTTTCTCACTGTGACATTCCTCTTTCTTAGGCACTGCGGAAAAGCATTATAGTGCGAATGCCCTATTCCGATGGGTTGACCAAGATCTTGGGGTGTTTGTACGCTTTCAGTTTATTTTGGTTTGCGCCAAGTGAAAGTAATAAGTAAAAAGAAATCAAACAAACATCTACGACTGGGAGTCGAACAGGCGGCGGTGAGTAAAGATCAGCTCTCGCGCAGCGGCCTGCGAAGCTGATCTACAGCTGCGCTGGTCCACCGCTGCACGAAAGTTGGAGAGGGGGGGGGGGGGGCGACGAGGGTGACGCTGGTGAACACTCTCAAGGTTCGCTTACATTGCACATAAATACTCCCGAAAAGCAGCACATGGGACAGCCATCGCCGTAGCTCAGTTTGTAGAGCACCGGACGCAATATTTGGAGGTCGTGGATTCGGATCCCACCGGCGGCATGTGGTTGTTCTTCCTTCTGCTTTTATTATTCTCCCACTGAAGAAAAAATTAGCCGTGGTTTAAACTTTGGTTACCCCTGGCGAGAAGCGAAAGCTTCCTTTACATGGCTCCGTTCCCAAACTCCACACACACTACCGAACGGATTGTCTGTAAAGCGTCGATGAAATGCCCGATGGGGCAGTTGCCACCTGCCGCAGTGGGCAGATTGTGATGACGTCACTAGGTTTACATGATCTGCTACGTGGCACCCGTCACGTGACTGGACTGACGCTTCCCTCTTGAAAACCTAGCGCAGTGAAGCTTTCGCTTCAAATATTGAACTTCAAAAAAAAAAATCCCCTATGCTCCTTGGTTTCGGCGGCTGTTGGCTTCCGCAATGTGCACTTCGTCACTTGTGTAATAATTTCATAACCACCGTTGCCATGAAAACCACTTTGCGAAATGACAAATTTGGGGAAAAAGTTGAGGTAAATGCCATGTTCTGTTTCTAGCCGGCGCAATAGTTCAGCAATACATGTTACAGTTGCGGGTTTGCAGAGATAAAACAAAAAGACACCAGCCGTCACAGTTTTTTTTTTCAGAAACTCCACCATGATGCATAGAGCTTCCCTTTCATTGGATTGAACCCCTGGGTTTCTCTATGCCTGTGGCGGTAGGATAGTTTCAAATGTCTGTCCTACGTCAGACTCTAGAAAAGTTGGACTTGTAAGCGTTAATTAATCTAAATGCATTTCTCAAGTCTGGCTGATCCCATCAGTATAAACAAGCAATTTTTCAGCCGTAGGTGCAACAGTTCTTTCTCTACGAGTTTTCTTTGTGCTCTCTGCTACAGGACTCTGAGCCCAACAGAAATGCAGTATTGTCTTTTGAAGATATTTGCTATATACATGCAAGGTGTAATGCGTATTTAGAAAAAAAAAACTGCAAGTAATCTTAGGCTGAATCATTGCAAACCTGTGAGCTGTTTGGCCGCTTGGCGCAGACATCTGGTTTCGACAAACCAATCAACATTGAAGGCTGCTCAGAGCGCTCCTTGTGTCGCACAGTTCTTAAAAATTGACTGCATGTGAGCACGGGGAGTAACATGTGAGTTTCAATTGCACTTAGACTGCAAAGGTGATGCGGTTTGGTTAAAGTTTTGTAAAAATCGAATGTGCCTTATAATATACGCGCGTTCTATCGGCGCTGTACATAGGCAGCATGCAAAGGCAGTGAGTACATCCGCGGGAACTTAGCATGCCGACCATAGTGCGACAACAACCGCGGTATATGGCAATCGAAAGAAACATTTCCGAGCTCGACATTTCGTACAATTTTTCAACGAATACTGCGCTTGCACTCAAGTGAACGCTAAGTGCCGAGTTCTGAGCAGGCCACATCTGCAATTGATCCCCGCCAGAGGTAATACATAGAGAACTACGAATCAAAGCGCCGCCCGCAGCGTATAGACGGCTGTATGTTTTTCCTCGTAGCTCGGACGGCGGCAGCCATGAAAGGCAGAAGCCATTTACTCTCAGTGCCGTCTTGGCAACTTATACGGTCCTTGTATTGACAGCTATGTCGAAATATTGTGCACTATGTCTTACAAGCTCTTTCAAGCAAAAATCCATTCAAATATGCTTACTCCACCTCGATTTAGTACTGTGGAAGCTATGAGTTGCCAGGCGGTGACAGCTGCAGAAACAGCTGCGTCACAGCACTTGAAAGAGCACAGACCGCCGCATACAAAGTTTATTTGCTCTCATGTACAAGTTCTTTTCTCAATTTCCATTTACTTTACGCTGCGAATAAACCGTGACTCTCTTAGCCTTTCGAAATGCGTATGGCATTGTAAACGTTTTTTATCCCGAGCGCAGATTCTCCAAAAATAAGATGACTTGACGTTATTTTTATAACCCCCCACGTGTGACCGCGTACGTGAGAGTTTCTTTGGTGCATTAGGGGTGAGGGCTGCAAAGCTATTGTCGTTGAAACATGCGAAATGGCGTGATGTTCTTTCAAACCGGCTTGTATTTTTCTTGCTACTGAAAACTTCTTGTTAACTTGGAGCGGTAGGCGTTCTTTGTCACATTTTATTGCTTTGAAAGAAAATCATCTATATTAATGATATCACGAAGACCATAAAGTAAGTTTTCTGCAAGACATGGAGTTGAAAAAAGATAAAAGCAAAAAGACAGAAGGTAGAGAATATAGATTTATATTTTCTTAACTCCCAGCCATAACAGTCCAAGCTTCCCGTTTTTTGAATGAACGACATGACGACATGGCTTTTCAAGTATAGGATGGTGTGTATATTTTTTCCGAGGAGAACATTATGACATATTTTGATCGTACCTGCGCATTATCAATTACTAAAAATTTCCTGCTATTGATGAGATCAAATTAACTGTTGAACAAACAATATTTCTTACGACCAGGCTACTAACAATGCCGAAAAAAAAGCTCCTAAGAATCAAATTTCATTACATGTTATGACTTTTCGCAGCGTATGACATGGAAGCGCATCGCATCCCGCCGGCGTATCTTCGGCGCGACAAAACTCTCATTGCACATGCAGTGAAGCATGTTAGTAATGCAAAGGCACAGCACGCAGGCTGACTGGTTCGAAACCAACATCAGGCTGTCTTTATTTTATAGGGACCCGAAAAAGAAAAGATGAGCTGAACAGCTGAATACGCGGTACCGATACACATTTCTTGGGTGTTCATTTTCTTGCCATAAAAGAGGCCTGCGGGCCTTGTAATTATGGAAATTAGCTCTAAACACCATAGCGCAACGTAGTTATAAATACAAATGATTTTGTAGTGGCAGATTCTGTCGCGGTCGGTGCGAGCTCTGAAGTGAACTTGAACGTCAAAGTCAAACGGCCAACCTAGACTACCACATTCCTGATTACATCGGCGTCGCCGGCAAGCATTGGTTGTTCCCGTGAACAACCACTGTACAATGGCATCAAATTTATTGGGGAAAGTTCACCCTGGCGCCACTTGATGTCGTGCAAATTCCGAGTGGCTCTTCGGGCCCCGTTCAGAATCGTAGTAGATTACGTTCCACTCAGCGTCTGCGACTGAAACCTGTTAGATAGAATCTCCTTGCGCTCATAAAGCAAATCAAATCGTTCGTACGCGTTCGAAATTTTGTGTCAGCAGCCCTTTAGAGTAACCTGCATTGTTATCGGCACTGAAACCACGTGCAGGCCGCATTTTGAAAAGTTTTCGCAGCTGAGAAATTTTTATTATCAAGGTACGCAACTGGCAGCTCGGCAGATGCATTTTGTACATCTGCGCCAGCCTCAGTTCCGGCACTGGATAACATAGACTGCGAAGTACAAGGCGATCTCTTCTCGCTTGTCTCGAGATAAGCAACACTGCGAGTCATGCACTCAATCCACGCAGCTCTTATCCGCATAAACACCACGTCTTGATTTCTTCCTCTAAAGGTTCCTCAGGAACTGCGCCATCTGAGCAAACTGTTCTACATTAGAACACAAATTTACCTACTTTGGGCTTCTATGAGCTTTGAATTTGGAGCTTCATAGGTCAGTGGTCATATTCTCATCAAGAAATATCTAAAAAAATTGTGGTGTTACGGGGCTTTCAGGGTGTCTTTTTGTGCCCAGAGGCTATTTTGTGTCACTGATGGTAACAAAATTGAATAAATTTAAGCACCAGCGACACAAACGAAAATAACAATCCCTTCCCATTAGTGAGCCGCAAACTGCCTACACCTGTCCATCAATGGTGGACGCTGGTATGAATCATCACGTGTTTGAAATAGATGCCTCTCTAAAGCGTCCTCACTTCGGCTGTGAGGAAATCACCAAACCTATCTTCAGATTCTTGCTTTGACGTTAAACGAGCGGCTGCCGAAACGGGGTTGCGCCGTCTGTGATCTCGTTCCGTCGTAGAGGCCAAACTTTTGGGGCACTGGCGTCGCCAGCATTTCACTTAAACCAAGTCAATCCACAAATCCGATATGTGAAGTCTACAGGCTTTAATGACCCCTTGTAGGCACATGAAGGTACATTTTACTTATTTCTACAACGGTACCGTTATTGATAAACTGCATCAGCGGCATAGTATTTCGTAACAAAAAACAACCAAGGACACGTGATTTCCACCTTAACGTTGCTCGTAGTGCCCCACCCAGACTCAAGATACACGTGAGCCAGACTGTGGTAACTTTTTGAGTGGGCCTTAAGTGGTAATGTGGTACACACGAGCTTGACAGAGGGTGTGCACATGGACCGAGGAAAGTGCTCTTTTTTCTTCGTGTTGCTCCAGACAGCACAGCCATGGTGTCACTTCGTCTCCAAAGGGGGCACAAATTGGCGATGCAGCCTAGAGTCACTAATGCAGCCTCCCCTAGTACACCGCATATGTGGGAAGGCGATAAGGCAGGGAAGAAAGAAGGGGCGAACCAGTGGTTTCTTAATAACGCAAAAGCGTTAGGGCTTCGTTGTGTAGAAAATTCGGCGCGATCATCGCTGTTGTGAGCGAAAATTAGGGCGGCGTAGGGTGACCCAGCTGGCCTCCCTCCGGAGAAGCAACCCAGATGAGGCACCTAGGTCACGTGACTTTGTGGCGTCATCACAACCTGCCCACCCAATTGTGAGCAAACTGGCCACAGTGGCAGGTGGCAGTTAAATTGATGATTGATCGCGAGAGGTTGGTCGGGAAGAGCAACTTTGGTCGCACAAGCCGCACTGGTAGCAGCATCTGCCGTCGCAGGGCAGTGGCGCATCGCTTGAAGGGACACTTAGGAGAAATTGAAATTGGCTTGTATCGTTAGAATACCAGCTCCTGATCACAAAAACGCCAGTCTTACTGAAAACAAAGCTCTTGTAAGATAGGAAAAAGCATAATATAATAATTGGTTTTGGTGGAAAGGAAATGGCGCAGTATCTGTCTCATATATCTTTGGACACCTGAACCGCGCCGTAAGGGAACGGATAAAGGAGGGAGTGAAAGAAGAAAGGAAGAACAGGTGCCATAGTGGAGGGCTCCTGAATAATTTCGACCACCTGGGGATCTTTAACGTGCACTGACATCGCACAGCACACGGGCGCCTTAGCGTTTTTCCTCCATAAAAACGCAGCCGCCGCGGTCGGGTTCGAACCCGGGAACTCCGGATCAGTAGTCGAGCGCCCTAACCACTGAGCCACCGCGGCGGGGCGTAGGAAATAGCAAGAACCAAAATACAGGTATCGCTGCCACAGGCCCATCTCACAAGTACAAGCGCGATGACGTCATAGAACAAGAGACGCCACCTTGGAGGAATTTTCCTTACTCCATGGACGCCACGAATTTCTGAGGCTGACAAAGGAAGGTTTCGCGGTTCAATATTGAAGTAATTTTGGTTTGAAACTGATAGTGCACTTTATCACGCAAGAAAAGCAGACAAAATACAACCTGAATGTTGGAAGCAAAAAAAAAAAACAACCGATGCTTGGAGGCGCCACAGGCGGCCAGGAGAGTTCCGGTTTGCTATGACGCTTCGCGTCTAAGAGCTTTGCGTGCCCCGTGGTTTTGTTTTTGACGCGCCTCGATATACAAACGCCGAACAGCAGAGGAACTGCAAGTGCCGCATCAAGTAGTTTACCTTTGAAGGAGCCTGTTAAGGCTGGTCCGATGCAGGTCACGGTTGATGAAAAAGTACGATGGCATGATGGTCGGTGAGGAACTGCGCTCGTGCCTCCGATTCGTGGCCTCGCAACACCACCTGTGGCCTCCCTAAAGTTGCTTCCTTCGGTCGGTGCCTCCACGCCGGTGCGCAGGAAGTGACGTCAAACACGACACGAGTACGTCACTGTGTGCCTCAGCCGAACGTACGAAACACTCATAGAGTGCCGTTGCTCTCTGTGCCCTCTTCACCACGGCTTCAGAGACTCACGATCATTCCGGAAGCCATCATATCTACCTGCTGACACCGATAACAGCCGTTAGCTGTTCGTGCAGTTAGTAACAAGCATTTTAGTACTGTGAAGTCGGTAAAGCTGCAGATTTCAATGAGGGCACACAGCGCTATGCTAAAGCCAAGAGTTCGGAGAAACAGTGGGCAACCCGCGAGGCCGGCACGCGAACGCGCGCTGCAAAATGGTGCAAATATGGAGCTGCAGGTTTGTTAGACACCGCAGCGCGGCTTTATACTTACCGGTTTGGATGCATGCGTTGCAGAGTTTCGGCCAGAGAATCTGCCAGAATTATCTGCTCACGAATTTCAGTGTTGTCTCAGCTCCTCACACCATCGCTTTATTGATATCCTTTCTGAAAACGTGAGTATAAGCTTCCAGAAAATGCCGTTTTATAAGAGATGTCTCTTCGCTATCCGCAGTGTGACGTATAAGGTAGGGCAAATAATAACCACTCCAACCCTGAATTTTCTCATACAGAGAAGGCACTTGTGTCGTCGGTGAGTGTGTGCGTGAGTGCAGTGTCAAAAAATATCCGTCGTACAGACCACATATTCAACTTTCCATTAAACTGCTCACACTTGAGATGAGTCGCCTCTTATTCCTATTCGTCAGAGCTTGTTTCCGGACATCACTTAGCGAAATTTCGTTTCGTCCTACCCTCCTCTATTCGCGGCGTCTGCAAGCGCGCGCTTCACGAAAGGATTGCGCCACAATCCACCGTCGGTCTCTGCGGCCCAGCCGAACGTGGGGCAGCGCGCGAGTGGGCACTCCACGAGTGCTGTCAGCCAGAGACACCATTATTAATTACCGGTAGAGCGCTGACGTTTCGGTGCGCGTCCCAGAGTTGCCGCGGGAGAAGCTCGCGTCAGTCGCTTGAAGGAACAACTTCGCGCAGAATGTCTTGCGAAGGAAGCCGCGCGTAAAGAGCTGCCAAGGCTAGCTAGCGGAAGAGGCGTGAGGGCCGTCACGTCCGCTTAATCGTTGGCGACCGGTAGAATGCGCCGAGATCAAACGTGAGGCGCATGCTGTCTCGAACGTGCGGGCATGCGAGAGAGCCCACAGTCGCCCTTCAATGAAGGTAAGATACTCAATTACGCATGAAAATGGAAGCTTCGACAAGTTCGTTTGCTTCATCGGAACAGCGCAAAAACTTGGGCGTGTTGTGGATGCCCTGTATGTGTCCTCTTTACCCGTCCACATCTTCAGATAATCTCAAGTGCAGGCTCGCCGAGTCAAACGCACCCATTAAAGAAGCCGGGACGCTCATGTTCATCTCAGTCATATATTGAAGCTATTATGCCAGACATCAAGCTCTAAGTTTGTGCATGGTAAGGAGAACCCTTGTCCTCAACTTCCAAGAACTTTTTTGATCTTTAGAGAAGCCGTAAGAGTTCTACTATTCGAACGACAAGAAACCATGCAGCCTGGTTACTTTTGGCAAAGGCTATACATCCGTCATAATCACGCCAGATGGTAACTAGATCATAAATTTCAAAATTATGAACTGCCAAATATTTATTGAAAAAAAAAACAGAGCGGAAAAGCTGCTGGTACTGTCATCCCTGCTTCTACGAATGTTTATTCGTCATATAATTTTTTTTACCCCACACCCAAATTCTGGCGGCGAATTGGTCGATATACACTTTAGTTTTCGCTATAGATTTCTTTTTGCCTCCGGCGGAATTTCTGGTCAGCGATCGGCTTTGCCTAAAAATAGGATTTGGTTTACTACGTTTCTCCTACTGATTGTGCTTCACCTTGCACAGAGTAGTAAAGAAAAAAAAAACGTGGCGTTGAGGAAATGGCAATAAATCAATTTCTACACACGTAAGCGTTAAATGTCAAGCCCAATCAGCACGACAATAGCTCCCTATTCCTGCAGCCTTCCCTGAAAAAGCAGTTTTAACTACTTTTATAACACCATGCCATACGATGTGGAAAGAACTTCGGACTTGTGTGATTGTTTTGCGAAATTTAGAAACTGTTTCGAGAAATTTGGTGCCACAGTGAGAAATGCGGGCAAACCATTATATAACCTTTATGATACGGGGAAAACTGCCGTTTACGCGCAGGTGCTCGGATGAAGCAAGAACAGCGCACGCTTTCTTTAGTTGCCTCTCTTTCTTAAAATAATGTAAAAGCGCCAGCAGCTGACTGCAGTTCATCGGATTTTCGTTGCTGAGCTTGGATCGAAATAGGGAGGCTCCTTCTCGAAGAATGTTGGCATGTTCAAGAGCTTTGTTTTTTCGAAATGAGCCAAAGCCCTTCAAAACGCAGATGAGAAAAACGCGAGATTTGTTATCCACGCAAACTGTAGCTCTATCAAAGCCTTTATATGATATGCTTTACACGTGAGATCAGCTCTACAGCGTGATGTAGTGAAAAATTGCGCAAAAAATTTAGTCAATTGCAGCGCGTAAACATTGGATTCGACTCTTTGCGAAGAGAAACTCTGGGTATGACCATGTTTTTATTAGAAAAACCTTTTCTACAGTTGTTTTCGAACTCTGCTTATGAATAAAAGGTTTAAAATGACTATGCTCTATTATACTTGACATAGAGCAAAATACAAGATTTACTGTGTGCAATGAGGAGCGCTGATGTGCTTCTACAGAAGTAAGTAAATGCGAATAGCAGGCTTCTGTGACGAACACTGACATCACAACCTTCTTTGCAAGTGTGCACACTGCGGCAGCGTAAAAGTGAACTAGCTAGAATAGAGAGTTTTAGTTTCACGTACGTAGAGGGTTCACGTACGCAAACGTGAGAAGTATACGGAGCCTACACGCAGGTCGTTTGAAACCCTTATAGTTACGCGTACGCAAAGCACGCCGCGCGTTACGCCTAGCGCCATCTACTATGAAACATAGACACTGGTTGTAGCCTAAATCATCCAAGACAAGTCTTTAAAGCCAAGCCGTTCATAGCGAGACCGTTACTATGACGACGACCAACGCTACTTCGTCAGGCTGAGTAGCTGAAAAATCGCCCTTCTGTCTGAAAAAGAAAAGCTATTTGTCGCTTGAAACCTTATGCGAGGGTAAGAATGGGCAAATCGAAGGCGAATACAACAGCTTAGAACACGATATCGCGTCGAGGGATTAGCGACGAAGCTGTTATCGCTGTGAAGCGGCGGGCATAGCGCCGCCATGTTTGTCAACGCTACGTACGCAAGCGACGCAAAGACCGCAACGTAAAAATCCGAATCTCACGCACGTACGTGAGACTCGCGCACACACCTTGCGTTCTGCGCATGCGCACTGGTCACCCGTAAGAGCTCTACGTACGTGAAGCCTCTACGTACGTGAAACTAAAACTCTAATTTATTGGATGTAGAATATATTTTACTTTTTTGTAGCATTCTAAATTCGAGTTGTAGCGAAACTCTAGACTAGTGCAGCGTTGGTCAAAAGTTTCCAGGCCACAGGGTCTGCTTTGAAGAAATATAGTCAGTCAGTTACGTCACCCCCGAAGATTAAATTATCTGTTGAAGGCAGAAAAAGCATCGTTCTAACCTCTAAGCACTTGTATAGCTTTATAGGCACCATAAGTGCCCGGACGTGGCGATGAAAAGCATACCAAGTGACCTGGAAACTTTTGACCAGCCCTGTACAAGACAAAAAATGACAGGACAATGGCTCATACTGTCGTTTTTTGTCTGTCTCTGCTTCTACGTTTGTAATCTCGATTGAAGAAGTCACTGCCAATTAGTCCAATTAAGCGCTTTAAAGATCACTGTAGGAGAGGTGCACCCACGCTTTATTAGCGACGGGGATAACAATCCAATCGTTGTCGTAACCTTCATGGTTCAGATCTTCCGCCGATCTCATCACATCCGTCGTAGTCGCGAGAAAGTAGCACTGGGGAAGGAGGAAACGAAACCACGCTGAAAATAGTGCGACCTACGAGGCTTAAGCTGACAAAGAAAACTTTCATGAGCGCATTTGGCTCGTTTTGATCCGTAGATCGGCAAGGTCTGGCTCATTTTTTGATTGACATGGGATTTTCGCTTTGGTTTCACGGGGGTTACTATGGACCTTGCGTTCTCACAGCTTTTGCGAAAATTTGACTTTGTTTCGGTATATAGACCTGGGTCATCTGAAAAAAAAACAACAACTCCGCATATATGTTTTGATATTATGACCACAGGTTTCCTAGCCGTTTGTTTTTATGTTTACGAATAGGCAGACGTGATGATCCGCAGCCAGATATAGTTTCCGACACGCCGCAAGACCCATAACGTTGGTGTTATTACAGCACAAGAAAAAAAAATAGCTGCGGTTTAGCGACTGCTGAACCTGGTTAGAGTGCGAAAACTGTGGTGTATGGGGCAAGTAGACGCGGCTTGGCGTCTGTAACGTTGTGTGCGTTCTGCACACTAGATAGGCAATGCGCCCACCGTCCCACCCTGGCAGCTGGCAGTTAAATTAATGGTTGATCTCGAGAGGTTGATCATCAGTGAACGCTGCGGCCTACATCTGCAGTGCCGCGTGTCTGCCACAACGTTGTCAGCACTAATGCATGCAGCGCACATCTCTCTCTCACCATCGCCACGTACCTCAAAGCACGATTGAGGCGTCCACTGGCCCAGGGAGCCAGTTATGCGCCCTTCCTTTCATCAGAATCATCGAAGTCTAGATGATCAGTGATGATGAAATAACTTTATTGGCATCCGTCAAGTAACCAGAGGGCGATGAAGACTTGAGTCTTGACCGCCGTCAAATTCCTCCCCTTTCAGCAGGCTGGGATTCCTTGGGATTCAGCGGTGTCCAGGGCCAGAAAGATGACATTTTGTTCTTCTTCTTTCTGGCTGACCAGTAAAGCCTCTCAGGACTATATGTCCCTGTCTGGTTCGTTGTGGCTAGGGCATGTCCACAATATGTGAATCATGTCTGCAGTTCCATTACACTGTATACACCTCGGGTCTTAGATCGCCGGATGCCATCTGCTTATTGCTAGCGGGTTGGGAAACGCCCCGGCCTGTAACTTTCTCCATGTGACCTCTCCCTATTTGCTGAGGCCCTTGCATGCTCCAGGTAGTGTCTGACTTCCTAATCTGTAATGGCTAAGAATATCTTGGTACGTGTTCAGCTCCTCGTCCGTCTGAAGGGGCTCTCTGCTCGAGATACTCTGAAGGGGTTCACCGCATTGGGATCCCGGCGTGTGAATCTTCGGGCCAATGCATGCGCTGTCTCGTTTTCACGGAAGCCCTCGTGGGCTGGAGTCCAGACTAGGCTAATTAGCTCTGCCGGTGTCGGCCGGCAGTCAGAATTTTGACTGCTTCGGCAGGGGCCCTGCCTGCGTTGTACTTGCGCATAGCCGATTCCGGATCTGTTATAATCACCCTGACATTCTGTTGAGTTAGGGCCAGTGCAATGGATACCTCCTCAACAGCTGTTGCGTCCCTTTAAGAAATATAATCGGAGTCTAGAACGTTGTCAATGCCACCGGCAATGCACACAATGAACGCCGATGGCGTATAGAAACAGAGGCGAGCTCTCGGTTTCGGCTGGGGTGGCTGAATGACGTCATAGCTGCCACGTAGTTTCTCCTAGGTTCAAGGTCAAACTCGCGCACATGGCGCACACTGCGAAGAAGCTATGGAGGGGAGTAGTAAAGCTTTCGCTTTAAAAATCCTGTTACTACTGTCTACTTCCACACTCGCATGCAGGTGGGGCTTTTCACTAGGGGGGAATTGATTTGGACACGCTTGCAGCCAAGGCAGTTAATACTTCCCACCGGAAGCAGGCTTTGGGTTTATAGGTAGAAACCAAACGTGGCTGGAAGGCTTTTACGACCAAATCCCTTTCGCGTGGTACCCTAAGTGAAGTCGTAGTTAGACTGCTAAGTGGAATGAAGGTGGTTTTTGTGGAGCTTACTTTCACTTCTAACGTTTAAGTCTGCGCTGAGCTTTGTTATGACGACTAAGCGCTTTATTCAGTTGCGCGTGGCACAGCATAGTCCCACACTAGAGGATTTTTCTATCAGTGATCAGAGCCCACTGCTTTCGCGTTGCTCCATACAGCGCGACTCTGGCTTGCTTTTAGAGTGATTTCGTATCGGTGGGAGTAAAACTAAACATTGAAAATGACTAAAAGAAGTGTCATCATATGTTGCAATGAGAGGCAGCACTTTTATTACGGTTTGTCAGATAGAACAACTGTACTTGAAAATT
Source organism: Amblyomma americanum (assembly GCA_030143305.2). Lineage (NCBI taxonomy): Eukaryota > Metazoa > Arthropoda > Arachnida > Ixodida > Ixodidae > Amblyomma > Amblyomma americanum. The sequence goes on from JARKHS020028820.1 coordinate 161,665, forward strand.
TCATGACAAAGGTTTTACGCACCCGCCGCGGTGGCTCAGTAGTTAGGGCGCTCGACTACTGATCCGGAGTTCCCGGGTTCGAACCCGATCGCGGCGGCTGCGTTTTTATGGAGGAAAAACGCGAAGGCGCCCGTGTGCTGTGCGATGTCAGTGCACGTTAAAGATCCCCAGGTGGTCGAAATTATTCCGGAGCCCTCCACTACGGCACCTCTTCTTCCTTTCTTCTTTCACTCCCTCCTTTATCCCTTCCCTTACGGCGCGGTTCAGGTGTCCAACGATATATGAGACAGATACTGCGCCATTTCCTTTCCCCCAAAACCAATTATTATTATTATTATTATTATTATTATTATTTACGCAGATGGCCTAGGGTTAGGGTAAACCACTAGCCATAACGTTGGACATATAAGGCAAGCCACGAGAAAATGTCTTTTGTCATCTAGTGGGTTCTACTCGTGAGACTAAGTGTAAATAAACTATATTTCAGATCTTGTCCTGCATGCGGGCTGTATATGAAATTACGTTTATTGGAGTGTACGCGGCCTATGTTTATTGTCACCTTATGGTCCGGAAATCTGAAGAGTGACGAAACACGGTCGAATTCCAGGTAGGCACGTCAAGGTCCGATCACTTTACTTATTGCGAAGCGGCACAGTTTTACCGATCGTTTTGGCCATTTCCTGTTGATGTCGATGCAGAGGTAGTGTGAGCCTTGTTCCTATGCGAGGTCTTTATGTAAGAATATGGATATGCGAATTGCTTACATAAGCAGCCGCGCTTCAAGCAATGTCAAAGTGACACGAGAAAGCGCACGATATTGTGCTCAAGTTGATGGACTTCATTTATGATGTTTTCGACTCTGGCATTGATCCCTGAAAGCATGATTCCGGCTTGAACACGAAACACGTTATGAAACTGCGAACAGAAGAGCGCCAAAAATGTCACTACTCCCGTGACGTAGACATGGACCGAAATGTTATTATTCTACCACCGAGTTTCCAAAGGCTTGGATGACCTCTCGCGCAGTATGCATGGGACTCAGAACTGTGGGGCCACAGAAGTCACAAGAAGCAGATTATATAGGATGCCTGTATTGTGATTCGTAGAACAGGGAACAGGGAGAAGAATACCTTGTTTATTTCGATACATCTGTTGTAGCGATAGCTACATTACGGTAGCATTTCGAGCCTTCAGCGTGGCAGAGGCACGTGATCGTGGCGGCGGCACGTACCGATGGCGGCGCAGCCACGGCATGGTGGCGCAGCCACGGCATGGTAGCAGTTAAAAAGTTAACTATTTTATATTAGTTAAGTATTCTGCTAGTCAGCACGTCTTAGCAGTATTCTGGTGCACTAAAGAGCTGACAATGATACGTCGAAAAAAGCGCTCTTATAACTCAAAAGGAATATTTTTAAAAAGTGTTTCAGGTCTTAGCCGTAACACCCTGTATGTGTCGGAGCTCCCCTAACGGTTCTATAACTTTGGGACCTCCTGCTCTATTTTGTAATTAATTAAACTGAAACTGAAATCTAGTGTGTTGTCGAATTCTACGGAGGACGGGCGGCGGGTACCTTGTGAACGTGTGGAGTTGCTTAAGGCGAGTGGGAAAAATGTTTCTAGTAACCTGCGAGAGATGAGCTGCTGTAATATCTTTTATGAAAGAGACGTTTGCAACAATATTTTGGGCTCCGGCAAGCAGTGAATATTTGTCTCATACTTTGACCCGCTGCGTACGGAGTCAAGGCATGTAGTAATTTTCACATCACTACAACCCTGCATGAAAATACAGATATAGTGATTACACGGCTGTTGGTAACGGGGCTGTTCGTAACACGTTTAATGAGGTAGTCTGCAACCGATTAAGCTCCCATTGTGTGAAGCTCGCATTGAAGGCCCTAGCGATACGAATGCTTACCGAAAGCCATGTGGAACTGCTTTTGTTACTCATCAATCCAAGGCGCAGCAATAAGTTTAGATAAACAATAAGATGATCGTCGCTAATGCATTTATTGATTTCGGGCCGAATATTTAAGCGCGTAATTTGCAAGCGATCAAGAATATTTGTTGGCGCAAGGGCACAAAGTGAAAATATATTTTATCAGCGTATACCGCAGTTGCTCTGAAATTTTGTGTACCCCCTGTTAGTTAAAGCCCGATGGTTTCGACCAAAAAACTTACTTTTGTGCGTCATGCAAACTGCAGCCTCGTTCTAATGTTTGCTCTATTTTAGATTCTAAGCTTCTCGTTTACCTGCTTCTACGTCTTGTGTTTAACTTTTCTGGCAATAAATGTTCTCTTTTGATTTATGATGTGTGCCAGTTCACTTGTCTTCTTTCTGCACGGCAAACCAGCTGTTTACGTCACGGTCACTAGTCTAACCTCGTATTGCTGTGGAAAAAGAAAAGGGCCGCTGCTTTGGTTTGCATGCATTTCTACCTGTTTGCTATGTGCACTGATGGTTATTTTCAGATGCGAATACTTTACTGATATACGAGTGTGTGCTTGCTTAACATGTACAGGGGCGATGGAAAGAAACGCGAACAACGCGTAGCCTGGGCGCTCCGCTGTTGGAATTTCTTTTCATCACGCTTTTACTTCGGTGGTAGCAAAAAGACGCTAGAGCCGTCCGTGATGAATTCTGGGATTACTCTAACGTCTCTCTCTCACCACCCGGGTAAAAGAGCGACGAAAATAAATTCGAAAAGCTTAGCGCGTAGGCGCCACGTTCTTCGCAGTTTCTTTCCATCGCGAAAGTACAGGCGAACTAATGCACCATAAAATGAGAGACAAAACAAGCACAGTTTTATTTATAATTTCTTAAAGCGCCTGATGAGAAAAGTCTGGGAGAAAAAAGCAAACGTTTCGTTTTCTAGCTAAACATTGCGTTCGAATTCCTTGGTGGAAGGAATTTGAAGAAACTTTCGTAAGCGCCAACCGTCCTTTATTGAGTTCCTGGGGCTAAAAAGCTTTCTATCCCACTAAGTTCAAGATAAAATCAGGACAAGTTTATTTTCAGGATTTTGTTTACTTTTTTATATTTTAGACTTTTTCGCTTTACGTAAGTAAAATGATTTCTGGGTTATTTCTATTGTTCCTGACGTAGCGCCGAAATGAACTTTACAGCGCATTCTAAAAAGAATGCAAAGTGTCGCGTAAAGCCCAGGAAAACTCAGCTGCCGTTTACCAGTAAATTGGATTTCGCTCAACGCGGAAACGTACTTAAGGAAGGATAGAGGCCATGAAAATGAAACAAAGTTTCACGAACATAAACTTCTACAGCCAGGAAAGGCCTTGATGCCGCCGGAAAACTCAAACCAGCTCGAAGTAGAATGAGAATCTAAATTTTGTTTATAGATTCGCATGTGTGCCTAGCTGAGTAGCACGGAAGAAACAAATTAAACATAGTCTTGACAACCTTAATTGTTTCCGTCGACGGGACCTAAAAGCGAGCAGCCGGTATATAAAGAGAGTAATTTGGAGAATCGTTGAGTGTAGCCCGCAGGCTGGGGCTTGTCTAGTGCGGCCACAATGAAAAGGGAGGTATATTAAATTGAGGCAGCCTTAAGCCGGCTGCACTGGTGTGTAAATAGTTTATACCGACTGTTGCTGCACCGTCGGTGCTCTCCGAGGCCAGGGCCTAGTCAGGAGGATGTGTTCCCTCCTTTTGCTCTGCCTCAAGGGCAAGAACTATGGATTACCTCAATAAACCTCAATAATAATAAATCAACCTACCCAAATTAAAGGTCAGTGGAAATTTTGCACGCGAAGATGAAAATCAAATATTGATGAAGAAGCTAATTGAAACGCTGCTGGAGAGTTGAACGTGTTTCTTTAAAAACACGACCGTTATGCACAGTCTTGTACTACAAAAGGAACACTGTTACAACGTTGCAGAAAGGAAGTCCCGAGAAAAGAAATTACAGCTCAGCATTAACATTTTATTTGTTTCCGAGAATTCGTCGGCATAGCTTGTCAAGCTCTTCATGGACTTACCTAAGCCATAATCCAGCAATACGAGAGTGCTTCAGAGCCATTCAGACCACTTCCACCCAAAGCGGGCATTGAAGCCTCAACTCAGCCGTCTAACGTGGGCTGCTGCCGATTACACTTGTATTATGATAGTAACCAATTCCCTGAAAAGAAGCTGCCTTAACTGCGGACAAGAAAGGCTCAAAGATCTGGACCATTTCTTTCCCTCTACTTTCTTTTAAAGGCTGTCTGTCTTCTACTTTGAGACTCTTGCTTCGTGTTCAGGTCTTACCACTTTAAAATTATGTCTCTATTTGAACTGGACTCCAAGAAGCTGTTGGTCCAGTGTATAACAGCCCTATTGAAAAACAGAACAGAAAATTTTCTGTTGTTGAAACAGATTTTCCTGCATTATTTGGGACCTGTGAACATAAATTTTGGTAGTAACAACAGGATCTACTTAGTACTGTGCAGTCCCCTGTCGTAACGACAGAGCCATTTCTGTCGCAGCAACAGGGGACTGCGCAATACTACAGAAAAATCTGTCGTAATCACAGAACGACAAAATTTTTGTCGCATTTTGGGATGTCGTATTTTTCTACTGGGAAAGTAGCTGTTAACACAGGCTTTGAGCAGCCCTTGTTCTCTGCGGCATCACATACGAGAACCATTCAGCATTCCAGCTGTATTAATCCAGGATTTCGAAATGATGCACATGCATAGCCCTACTAAGTTTTTAAAAAGCTGGTAGGGTGGTGAGCGTTGCAAAGCAAGTCGTGTTATTTTATTTTGCTCCACGCAATCGTTGTGAATTCCAATAATTGCAGGCCTGGGTAGAACGTATAAATGCTTTGTGTATAGTGTTTCCCCTTAGTAAGTATACATAGTTGTTTCGATAGAGTACAAGGCGCAGTTTTCACAGTGCAGGTTGGATTAAATGGGATAAGCGAATTAGAAAAACACCCAGGTTTCCACCACGCTACTGGTCTCACTTATGGCGGCAGATATGACTCTGGTGCAGCCCACGTATAAGTGAGATACCGGACTGAAAGAGTGATAGTGCCGACGAAAAAAGGCAGGCTCTTTTATTAGACGTCACACGAGCGCAGCTGCCTTGCTCACAAATGCAAAGAGTTGTAACAAGTGAGCGATAGAGTGGAATTCTGGATGTTTGTTCCCAAAACTATCGATATATCGCTTTTATTGTGCGTGTCAGCATTTCGATGCCCCAGATTCAAAGCGATTATGATGGGGCAGACAGTAATGACAGGTGAAGAGATATGTACATGTGACATCAAGCAACACACGCAAACTTTGTACGCACGACAGTGAACATCAATAAATGACGGTCACAGAATACACGTTTCAATAGACCATTATATAAAAATAACAACGAGCATTATTACAGGCAGATAGGCACCATAAAGCACGCGTGATAATGTCATTATTGAGCGCCGCTCATGCGAACTACATCGAAGAGCCATATGGTTAGTGGTGCAGGGTCCGGAGTCGACACTTAAACTTATTCTTGTACGAAGGTCTTGCCAACATAGAGCGGGAGTAAGATATTGATGAAAAATAGTTTAAGCAATCATGTCCATTTTACAGTTTCTCGTGACTGCTCGATCGGGTAGTTTTTACAAACTCGTTCCTTCAAGTGCAAATAAATTGACTTCACAACATGATAAACACCTTTCTGATAACTCGAATCGTTTTAGGCAGTGCACACACTGGTCAATTGGACGCAAAATTCACATTATATAGGAAAATAGTTAAACTGTTGAGAACACAGCTCTGTTAAAAATTGAACACTTGAGACACAGCTGAGGTCAATGTCAACAAGAATACATGGATAAGAAGAGTTGACACGCGAGTGTGAAATCCACATGAGCAGAGACAAATATTCGTATGCAGCCGGTTGGCTGAAAGGCTACAATCGCTGACTGCGCTGTGCGTAGGAAGGAAGATTCTTGGTGGTGGTGATAGCGTTGAAGGCAGAGGGGCTTGGTGTCGAGTACTCATCGAGGGCACCGATGAGGCTTTCTCGCCGTGTGGTCGTCGGTAAAATATCTCATTTTGTCGATTGAAAAAAAAGGCCAACCAAATTGAAACGATAGCACCCTGTAAAGAAAACACACATAAAAAGTTCTCATCAAGAAGATGAATTTGTGATATATGCAGATTGTATAGTTTGAAACGACTTTGCGGGTCAACAAAAAAAAAAACCTGCAGTTCTAAGCTCACCAAAACTTTAAAAAAAAATTTCCTTTCCTCTCGAGTCGCACGCATACCCTAGAACGTGATAATCATTTACTTTAGCAGAATATCTCACGAGTTCTACAGCGGTAGTAGAAATTTAGCTCCTAAATGCGTAAAAAAGTTCGTTACAGGATGACTATTACTGTACTAAAACCTAGTTCACCAATCTAATATTTAATATGCTTCTCTTGTTTACTGACGTGCGATACTACAGGACGAAGATGTCAGTATTAATATGGCACAACACTTGTTATACCTCTAAAAGGCGTTTTTCAATATTGCTGGTTGGCTTTACTGGCCTACACTATAAAGGGTGATTTTTTAAAATATTTACAGATTTTTAACCTAAAAACAGTGAGAGTTGCGCCCGTTGCGGAATATTGAGCTTGATTTTACAGCAAGGAGGACATAATGTACCTCGTTTAGATTAATAGATGCGCGATTAATGAACTTGAATTAACTAATAAACTATTTTCATTTTTATTTTGAAGCGCATGGCTGTGTTGAGAAATTTATGACCGTTAATGTAAAAGATGCGCCGTGTTTCTAAATTTTATTAATCGGCAATGTGGTTTGAAATATCGCAAGCTAAAAATATGCTTTTGAAAGCTCTTCGAATCGGCTTTTCCACATTACCTAATTATAAAATTGCCTCGCTGCGCGTGTTATCGTGGTTACAATCAATTTCAATTCTTCTACTTCATCAAATACACTAGTTGCGCCCCTTCTCGATGCTTCAGACGTGCAAGAGGCGCCATTTTATAAATATTAAATGCGGCAAAGCCATCTGAACCGGCTTTTTAATGCGTATTTTTGACGTTTGATATTTAAAAACACATTGCCGAATAAAAAACAAATTTAAAATAGGGATCCTCTTAGACGTTGACGGCCATCAATTCAGCAATATAACCTTGCCCCTAAAATCAAAAGTAAAGTTTGCAGGTAATTTAAGTTATCATCATCATCATCAGCCTGACTACTCCCACTGCAGGGTGAAGGCCTCTCCCATGTCTCTCCTATTAACCCTGTCTTTTGCCAGCTGCATCCGCCCTTTGCCTGCAAACTTCGTAATCTCATCCGCCCAACTAGCCTTCTGCCCCCCTCCCTCCCCCTCCCTATACCCCCCCCCCCCCCCCTGCTACTCTTAGTTTCTATTGAAATCCACTTTTTTTATCCAATTGTAGTTAATTAGACTGTAAAGAGGAAGATATGCAGAGGCGGCAGCCTCATCACCAGCGCACGGCGCGAGATAGTTGTGCTGGTGACCGAAGCTCGGACCGCCATTTTGGCTGGCTGTCCTTTGGCTGGTTTGCCTGTGAACATTCTTACAAATCGTCTAATTATTGATCTTTAAGAGGTACAAAATGTCCGCTTTCCTTTACAGTCCTGCTTAACAGAGCCGTACCGATGTATCCCCATATAGTTCTTAAAATAAATATCAGTAAAGGTTAAGAGAACACCGTGTACTATCGCGCTCAATATGAGTTGCAGCGCGCCGTCATCGACCGGAGCTGGCTCCCTCGTCTACATCCTCCAACAATCGCTCGGAATTCTGGGAAGAACTGCCATTCCAGGAAACGACCACACTCCCTCTCAGGAAACAGCTTGGTATAACTGAAATGCATTCTATTTGACTGTGGTATTCTACTGCATCCCAACTACCATCGATAAGTTCGTTATATATTTCCTGTTATTGGCCCAATTAAGAATTCAAGACGAAATATTTGAAACTGAATTCAATTTCATGCAAGCGAATTCCGTGAACACGTTTCACTATAGTAAAACGTGTTCACGGAATTTGCTTGCTGAAATTGAATTGTTTCAAATATTTCGTCTTGAATTCTTAATTGGGCCAATAACAGGAAATATATAACGAACTTATCGATGGTAGTTGGGATGCAGTAGAATACCTCAGTCAAATAGAATGCATTTCATTTATACCAAGCTGTTTCCTGAGAGGGAGTGTGGTCGTTTCCTGGAATGGCAGTTCTTCCCAGAATTCCGAGCGATTGTTGGAGGATGTAGACGAGGGAGCCAGCTCCGGTCGATGACGGCGCGTTGCAACTCATATTGAGCGCGATAGTACATCCTGACTATATACATGACTAAAAACGCTACGTTTTTCGGGTTCCATATTCCGTACGCACCACGCACTCACCAGTCTGGTCTGCCGCCGGCATGTCGACGCCGCTTTCCTACACAAAGTCTTCGTGCCGGTGCAGGGCCGTGGCACACGGCGCACTCTCCTCGCACGGTGCAGGGCGTCGCGCTGGAGTGTGTGCTGAGCGCGGCCCTTGTGGTGACGACGGCCTCACGGATCCGAACGTGAGCTACGAAAAGGGATGAACGCAAGCGAGCAAAACTTTAGGGTTTCACACAATAACACCTCGCCTGGTCGCGTGCAGCACTCAGGGGCGTGCAAGGCGGATTATTCCAGAGCTTAAAATGCTCAAAACTGAACATTCCAATGCACTCGTGAACAATTTTTGGGCTTTCTCTCCCGCAGTCTATGCATAATAGCGCACCGCGCTATTAATTCGCCTGGCATTTTCCAGCGGCCAGGTCCGTTGTGGTCGCCGTGATGCAAGACACACGTACTGAATCGAACTCGCGTTAAAAAAACTGCCTCTATTCCTTCTCCTTCCCCTTCCTTCTCGCCTGCGTACATTTACACGGCATCGCTGTGTTCTGTGACTTCGCTTAGTGCGACAAGTCACTGGTGACGTACATCTCGAAGCTGCCACTGCACTCTGCCAGGCTCCTATGTGATCCAACTGGAACCGTCTTCTGCGCGAATCAGGCGTGGTTTGTCGTAAATAAAATGCTCATAGCACTCACTCGCTCTACGGCCTGCATTACAAAGCTACACTTTCCACCGCAACTTTCCTCGATTAGTAGTTGCCTATTCGTCGCAGGCAACGAGATGAGAGGCAAATTATCTGCATTCAATCCCGAACCACACTTTGTGTTCAATTTGTGATACCTTCTTCAGTTAATTCATTTCTGCCGCATTGCCTGGGCCATAAGAATGCTGTCCAAACCGGCCGTAGGCGCGAGGATCACGCGGGCGTGGGACTTGGTGATTACGTTAATGCGAGACTGGACCACCAGCACCGACGTGGTGAAGCTGCCGAAAGGTGGCAGATATTAAGGTTTTTTTTTTCAATTCCGGGTCACTACCAAGCTAAACCTCAAATAAGAGCGAATACGAAAGTTCACGCAAGTGCCTTCAGGTCACTTGGGCGACACTACAAGTAATTTGCGTAATAGAGCGGCACTGACCACAAGTTGCAGCACTATACTACTTCTACTGCATTGTGGTCAGTTTGGAGAACTGGGCATTTTTTTTAGCAGTAACACTAATAGCGTAGAAGGACTGCCTGTTCCAGTACAAGATTTCATTCTCCTCTAAAATAATAATATGATGTTTAACGGAGAACATATCTGAAGAATACATGCGTCAGATGTGGTTCACGCGGTTCACAAAAGCATGAGTAAAGGTGGGCTTAGCAAGCAGGCAGTTCACGCAGTTGGCTATTGTGCAAGGGAAGCGACTATTTTTCACGCTTAAAATAAGAGCGCAGGCGCAAGCTGTGAAAGAAGTAAGTCCAGATGCAGCTCGGTTGTCTTATTTTAATTACAGCAGTCTCGTCAATTCACGCTGAATTTGAGAAAAAAAAATTGGATGGAGTTTTTCCTGAAATAAGGATGTCTAAGAGCCGAATCCACTGCGGCGTTTATTGAAAACTAAGGAGCTTATCGACAGGTTTTAGTGCGGTTTGTTGAGCAAAACTTTTGCTTTCTTTCTAGAATACATTCCGCATGCTCCCGAAATAAGGCAACTAAAACGAGCTTTGCTGGTCGGTTAACGATCCGGTACTGCGAATACACTGGTGCTGACTCATGCGCTGTTCCGCTGGCAGCGCAGAACGCAGGCACAGGGGAGTGAGTGGAAGTTTCGCAAATGTTCGTTTAAGTTCGCCTCCATGTTCTTCCTCGGTTCTTACGCCAAGGTCACCACGGCGCACCCACAACAAAAGCTAAGTCATCTCATCCTTCAAATTTCAGCGCCTGTCTCACAGCCGTATTGAAATTTTCATATGTGTAAAGTTTTCTGGTTTGCTAGCGGCCCGTTCTCTTCTCTTCGCTGCTCGCTATTTGTTACACAAACAGCTTTGAATCAGATTATTCCAGTTTTCGCGTTGGGTTTAAATTGCGGCATTTTCTTGTGACTTTTCACCTTTTACTTCATTTTTCTCATGTTGAATTTTATATGAGGCGCATTTTTGTACAGTTAAAAATTTTATTGCTTCCTCTCAAGCGCATTATTTCTTTTTATTCACAAATAAAAACAAAACGCATTAAGGAAAATGTCCACTTTCGTTGCTACTAGCTGTTTTATCTTCACTTTAAATGCAGCGATTCAGACTCAAATCATAAAAGTGACTGATAAAGCAGTAAGTTCTTATAGCTTTGAAATACCCCCAAAAGCAGCCTCAGAATTAGCCTCACTCTTCAAAATTTTTCACACAAAGCCTAGCTATTGCATATTCCTGCTCTTCGGTGGTCCAGCAAGTGTGTCATATATCGCATGCATTCTTACGATCACTCGCATTTTATTAGTGCCATCCATAACTGAAGAACTACAGGAATGTACCTTTTCTTTTATTTTTAAATGTCACGAGCTACAGAATTTTCAGGGCCGATGATCAGGTATTATTTTTACACATTGGGGGACATAAAACAATCCACCAATGTGAGTTTCTTCTCTTTGTGCCCTTGTGTAAAGTCACAACAAAAACAGTCTAAGGGACGAGGCCTAAGTTGCGATGTGATACACGCAATGTACAAACACAGCGGCATGCAGGAATAAAACTCGTCGTCATTTTATGAAATGCACGATAAGGTTCACTTTTCATAAGTTTTTGTTTTGAAAACAGAGAGAAAGCCCAAATGTACGGAGTCCCACGTAACCCGAGCAAAGGAAAGTGAAAATCTGACACAGGTTGCAAAGAAATTTACTACGCCGTTTTTCGAACTTCACCACCACAAAATTGATTAAATTTGCCTATTCCTTTAGCCATCCGAGAATCGCCAGCAGTTCCAGAAATGTTGAAAGTTGTAGAAATTGAACAGATGGTTTTGACGAGGAGATTTTTGAAACAACATCCTAGTTGAGAAATTAGACTCGTTGATTTAAAAAAGTGCGCGAAGTCTAAAGCGCTCCCGGAAGTGCCTTTGCTGAACATTCTGTGCGCCGAGGAAGTCTTTCACTGGCGGTTATCATCACGCACAAGTTTACGAAGACGCAATTGATACCTGCTCGAGTAAGCGCCAACCGTCAAGCGGCCACCAGGTATTCGCGCACTTCCTAAGAGTGCATAAAAAGGGATGCTTGTAATTTTTGCTGCCTCTTGAACGGCTTTTGAAGACCTTAACATCGAAGCTGTCATCTATTTGTACTTGGTCGTTTTGTAGTTGCTTGTTTTTAAGAAAGTTTCCTTTAATGACGCAAGCACGAGCAAGCTCTACTCTCATCTTGTATTTTAATTAGAAAAATGATGACGATAAGGCATTTTTTTGTATTTTCTTGTCAAGAAGAGTGGCACACGCACAAATAAGCACATTGTCAGCCTTAATGAAAAACAAGTGTGAATTTTTATTATCTTTTAGTGATGTTACGTGCGACGCATAAATCTCTCACTCATTGCAATTTTAAAGCATCAAAGACTTTCCAGCTCGTCTAGCAAGAACCGTATTAGTTACACAGCTTAAGCCAAGTCCTAACATTATGACATCAAAGCTGGTTTATGGCTTATGGGGGTTCAACGTCACAAAGCGAGTTAGGCTATGCGGGACGCCGTCGTGAAGGGGTTCGGAAATTTCGACCACTTGGGGTTCTTTAACGTGCCCTGAAATCGCACAGTACACTAGCCTCTGGAATTTCGCCTTTATCGAAATTCGACCGTCGCGGCCGGGATCGAACCGGCGTCTTTCAGGTGGGCAGCCGAGCGCCATAACCACTGAGCCACCGTGGCGGCTCTCACATCAAAGCTGTCATCTCTTTCGATGTAGTTGCTTTCTTGTTGCTTGTTTACAGCAACGTCGCTTTAACCACACTAAGGGAAGCACTTTACGGTTGATTCTGCAGGCCTTGAGAACAGGAAGACAATGGGACCTTTTTTTTCATTTCTTTGATGTAAGAAACAGTGCTAGAGGCTTAAATAAGCCCACTGCCGGCCTTAATGAACAAAATGTGTCAGTTTTGATTATCCTTGCCTGGAGCTACGTGGGACACATATAAGCCTCTCGTTTCAATGCGATCAAAAAGCATGAAATGCTTTCTAGTAGGTCTAGCAAAAAGCCGTACTTCATAGACAGTCAAAGCCACGTCCTCGTCTCCAACATCGTCTTCGTTGTGGACTCCGCTGTCGTCTTCACTGTCCGAAATTCGTTGCACGCTCCACCCGTGCCGCTAGCACCTCCGAGCACCTGCGTGCAGCGACGTGGGCACGACTCAGTGGTCTTCTAAAAGCACGTCTTCGAGAACTGAAAGCCTTACTCCCTAACTCTCTTTTGCCTCATTGAAATTCGCTGAGACCTCGCCCCTGCTTCGCTCAGTTACCTTCGAGTTTAAATTAGGGTTAACGAGGAGTAGAAGGCATTTCATGCTTTAATGCGCAACGCAGTCGCTGGATTTCGCCAGGTGAGATGTGGTCCGCTGCCACCAACCTGCTGGAGGAGCGAGGATTTCGCAGGGCGTCGGTCTCTACCGTGTCAAAAGCAGTGAAACGAAGAAAGCGTAGCGGGGCGCTCACGTCAGAGCTTGTGGAAGGAAAGTTGCGCTTGAAGCTTCGGTCGTACGGCAGCGAGGACCAGGACTGCGCCGAGTGGCGCTCGGCCGCCGCCCGACGGCACTCGCGGAGCTTTGCCAGGAAGCAGTGCAGCTGCTGCTTGAACAGCCGCGTCGTCAGAGTGTACAGCACCGGGTTCAGCGCTGTGTTCACCGGCAGCAAAAAGACGGCCACCCACGCGTACAGGGTCTCATCGATAGGAATACCTGCACCAGTGCACGCAGGCACGCGTGGTCACTACGGAGCTCTATAGAGCCCGGAGAGGCAAGAAAATAGAAATAATAAAAATTACGTTAAGTTTATTATAATTTTCATCTTTGTAAAGCGTCATCAGCCGATTCACTTTATTACGCGCACATAAAGCACTTGGTAGGCCAGCAGAGCGCGTTTGTGGCAATATTGCTTTAAGGCTAGACAGGACGTGTTCGAAAACGAAATAGGCTTAGCAGCGAAAACAGGGAGAGCGAACACAGACCCTGAACTGGCCCCAACTACCAAGTGGCGATAATTGTAATCCAAGCGTCTTTAGAGACCAGACATACATCGCGAGCCCTTGGGATATACGCGTTTCTATCGCCTCCGAGTAAGAGTATCCCGTTCAGTGCGAACTGTATAAAGATGCTTTGCTTGATAATAAGTCTGTGTGCGGGTGACCTCACCCAATTTTATTTCGCTGAAACATTTTATCGCGTATGCTTCTCATTATCGGCCTGTCGATTTATCAACCTCTCATAAACAACTGGGCGATCATTGGACTCAGCCGGCAGTACGCACCTGCAATAGCGATGATTTTGATGATGACAATTGGCATCCAGCAGAGAAAGTCGGTGCCTACGATGAAGGCGAAGCGCTTGGCGATGGCACGGTCATGCAGCTGCTGTGTTGACCGCAGTCCAACCTTGGAGTGTTTAATTGTGACAAACATGCTGAGGTAGGCGTACGCAATAAAGCTGAACGCAATGGTGTTTACCGTGCAGAATACGAACGCTGAGTATTCCCACCCTGTAAGAAATGAATGAATGAATAAATGAACGTATAATTAATTTATTTATTAATAATTAATAATTAATTTAAGAAAATAAAGGACGGAGATTGAGAACAAGCCACAAACAGTCCTCGTTCTTAATCGTTAATGCCATCCCTTTCCTTTAATTAAATAAAATAAGTTGTGCCACTGTTGCAGTTGTGATGGCAAATGAACCAATTACACTGTATATAGTGAACTTGAAAGCAACGCCAACTTTGACGGTAGCGTCGCACAACATAATGTAATTGTGCAACAGGTTTTAAGATTTACGACGCAAATATACTAAGCGACTCTTGTACATTTGTTTGAAGAATAGGTGAGAAATGCACTGGCGATCCCTGCTATACAAGGAATGTCTAGTGTAATCTAATTAAATTCAGGGCTTCCTAGGTCTTTTTTCTGCCAGGTGCTTTTAACACCTCAGGGTATTGGAAATAACTAAAGCCTGCTTAACTAAAACAATATGAAATAACTAAAACAAAATGAAAACAATAAAATGTGTTTTAAAGCAATGCTATGAATTCAACATTAATAAGGCATTAACATCAAGCAGTATAATTCTTGTCCTGAAAAATTGAAGTGCCTCACTATCATCTACAATTTTATATTGATAGAGAACACAGGCACAAACTTGACACTTAGGCGCGGAAGTAAAAGAGCTTTTGGCACAATTGTGGGGATGCCGATCGCTTTTAAATGTTTCCAACTAGACGGGACGGCACCAGACTCAGTTTACAGGATCGGATGTCTTCGCCGAGGCAATGCGTGCCTTATTCGGCTTATTAGTCATGAGCGGCCTTTGCACTGCCGCGTACCTTTCGTGCCAGGGTCATGAATGTGGAGAGGCAGGCAGACGCCGTTGCTTCCATAGAAGTCTTCCCCGTAGTAGTCGGGCCAGAGCATTGGCACGGCAGCCATGAGGAATGTGGTGAGCCATACGCAGATCATGCAGCAGGTCGCTGATCTCAGGGTGCGCTTCTTTATGGAGAGCGGGTAGAGGATGGAGATGAACCGGTCTACCGTGATCACGGTGAGCGTGAACACGGACGCCTCGCTGCTCACGGTCGAGAGCACGCCGGAAGCGCTGCAGCTCCACGAGTGGCGCCACCGGTAGTCGTGGCGGATGTATTCGCCCCGGAAGCGTACGTCATGCGCTGCTATGACCAGCAGGTACACTCCCATCAGCAGATCGGCCAGGGCCAGGTTCTTGATGTAGAACGAGTGCACCTGCGCTCGCGCAGGAGCCTCAATTAAGGAGCATGCGCTGGTTAATGATGAATTTATCTTAATATGCTCAGAAGTTTTTCATTCAGCAGTGATCTCGCTGGCCGGTTTGCTTTTATGACTTTTATGCTCGCGGATGCGCATATCGACGAAAGCTCTACGTTAGCGAGAACAAAAAATTGGACAAATTGGGGTGGATTCATCTTTAAGCAGCGCGAAACACAGGACGTAGTGGAAGAGGCGCTGCTTAAAGATGATTCTACGTTAGGCCTGCGTAATAAGGGAATAATTAACTCGTTGACATTAACCCGAGCGCAGCCATACGGCTACAAAGGAAAGCTACACAGCTATCTCAAAGGCTTAAAAACAATTCGTCCTGGTCCGGGGTCTGAGCCCGGGCCCATTGCTTAACCGGAGCAGTCGCTCTTCCAATTGAGCCAACCGGGACGGCAAGCTTATGGCAGGGCGAGAGCGAACTGACCAATAACTTGAAGTGGGAAAAGTGTTGCTCAACTGTTCTAAGGGAATCCCCGAAGGTGGAGTAGATTTGCAATGAGGGAGTAATTACTTACTGACATCCACCCGAGCGCAACCACGCCGTTACAAAGGAAAGCTATACAGGTAAACGTTGCGTGTTGGAAAATTTGTTTTCTGGGAATGAATACTGAAAACGTTGGTCAAGAGGCTTTAGGTAAAAAGGCAAAGCTAGCTGTAAGAGGGCCAGGAAGGTCACGATACCGCATCCAACGTTCATCACCAGAGGGGGTGGTAAAGAATACACGCGTCGGTCTACGCACGGAAGGAGAAAAAAAAAACGAACAGCACAGAAAAGGCGGGCGGAGTCGCAATGGTAAAAAGCAAAGTTTTCCCCGACAAGCGAAGGAGAAGACGAGAAAAACAATGTCCATATAACAGGAAGGATGTGCTAAAACGGGAAAAGAAAGAAAGAGAGAGAGAGAGAGAGAGAGATGAACGGAAAGGCAGGGAGGTTAACTAGGCGACGCCCAGTATGCTACCCTACACTTGGGAAGGGGAACGGAGGGAGAGATAGAAAGAGGAAGAGAGGAAAGGGAGATTACTTTTCCACGTGCCCGTAGGCTAAAACGGGGAAAGTAGCTCGTCAGAAGCGTAAGGCCTGCTAACAAGAGAAGAGTGCTCACCTCATTGTGCTCCCTGAACATGACGCGTCCGACGAGCACGAGCAGGTTTCCCCCGACGGCGATAATGGCCACGATCCAGGCGGCCACCCGCAGCACCACGTTGTCGAGTAGATGAGCGAGGCTGCTGATGCCGTCCCCGCGGGGTTCGCAGACACGGACATGCAGCGCCATCGAACACATGCTGAAGTCGCTGAAGTATCTGCGCGGTGCCGGATGGGTAGACAGGAAATGAGGTGGCCGCGAGAGAAAAAAACAACACGTGGGTTTAGAGCATAAAGCTCCGAGCAGTGGGCGTGCAGGGCCATGGACTTATTGAGGCTTAATAACGCAGGCATTTTACCCGCCGTGCCAAGTCATCACAATTATGGCGCCGGTTTTCGTCAGGGTAAGGAGTTCCCGAGGTAGCGATGCTGTACTGTGGCAGGACACGCACTCCTGCGCTACCCAATAACATAAAAGCAGTGGGCACGACAACTGGAAAGTTTATTTCCGCGAGTTTATTTCCAAAGGAGCCGACACGAGCGTGGCTTCTTTAATTATTGCGTAAAAAAACATAGTTTACTGCCGTGTAGAAACCGTGTGTTCAGACCGTGTGTACAGACCGTAACTATGATTGGATGCCTGTGTTACCGTCCACTAGCATTTAATGACGTTTCACACTTTTTTTTTGTGCACGTGTCGGCGTGAATGCTGCCAATGTACACCCGTTCTCTTTAATTTACGGAACGCGAATTCTCGGCGAATTTTAATTTCTTTGCATCAAGAGCGCACTCTTCCAGGTGTATTAGCGCACAGTTTAATTAGTATCCTTAGTATTTTTCTGGATATACTGATTCCTGGCTGTGTGCAAGACTGGCGGTGCAATGACTCTTTTCGCGAAGGTGAAGTTCCATGAATTTTTGATGACGGGTATCCATATTTGTGCCTAAAATCTAGCTTCCTCTCTACCTTTATCTATTATTCCTCTTATCTTTTTTATTTCGATATTATTAGAAGCCTTGTCGGGGGAAAAATGCGTCGTCTGTCGCGTAAAAACCCAGGAACAAAAGCGACCTCAACAGACTGAAAGTGTAAACTATACGTTTCGGTATATCTTCATTGTGTCCGAGTGCCCATGTTTAGACACCTTCGGGGAAACATCTAGCCATCAGCTAGGTGACCCGAAGAGATTCTCAGTGGTGTGTAGACTGACGTGCAAGGGTCCACCAACACTACCATGAAAGAATGCTTCAAAACTCAATGTAAAGACATCAACATCCACTAACGTGGTCACGTTGCCCATGCATGTTATAATTAGGTCTATATGTGAATTATTTAATCTTACCTATCTCCCGCGGTCTATATTTGGTCTATAGGGCTTCTTTAGTATTAGCAGTAAAAAAAATTAAACTGGATAACCATTGTTCAACTGCTTAGTATGTGTTTTCCGCAGAATTGATTATTATAGAGTTACTTAGGGGCGAAAAGAAAAATATATAATCCGCGCTGATTTGATTTGAACTTATATTTTATTAAGTGAGTGAAAGTCACACCTCGATGCACCCAATCTGCCTTTCCGTCCCTTTTCATATGTTCTAATACTCCTATTACTGCCTCTAGCGCATCCTCTCGTGACGGTGCTTTCAAAGAAGGGGGGCAAGCGATCAAACTAGAGCTTGCTATTCTTTTATGTGGCAGCATTGGCCTTTTAGAAGGGGATATGCTACGGGGATGTTCGACCTCAGTGCATCACTCTGGTCATTTCCCTGCGCTTTGTTACAAAATTTTGCTTTCAGTAAAACAAGCATTCCATCCCATAATATTTGGAATATCAAGTTCTCGTACAGAACAAAAAAAGAAGCGCCTAGCATGAGCCAATTGTCCACTGTTAGTTAGACCAAGAAAAAAAATTGTGCGAACAAATATGCTTTGATACCCGGATAATGAATAAAAAATGAAGAAAAAAATGTAAACACTGGTGTTATGCTTACATGTGCGTGAGATTCTGCAAAGATGCGAAGACCTGCGGCGAACAACTGCGTAGCGGGTTCTTCTTGATATTACTGAAAAAGAAGTAGGCATATTGTTGAACTCAAATATTTTACCCTCTTGCAATGGGCTTCGCCCCTCGCAGCAGCTGACGCGATTCTCCTATAGCGAGGACAAAGTCTGGCCTCAGTTCCTTCTGCGGAGGCCGCATGCGATGAAATTGAAATGTGAAAGAGGTCATGCACAAATGTTTTATTTATTTATTTTTCCTCAAAACAGGTCTGTTTCCTGGAATTCACCGCCTGTATCTTGGGTACTCCCCGTAAGTGGTTATGTGCCATTTTTATTTGAGCCCAACTAATTTCGATGCGTGTGAAATAGCTCGAGGCATTTGACATTATTCCGGGACACTGCACTACGGCGGATATCACGGCCCAGAAAAAGGGCCTTCATTATCATCGTAGCTACCGCTATATGACGGACTCAGACCAATTCAAGATAACGCCTCTGCAATCGTTCTAATATTCTGTTCTGCCACGCGCGGACCCCATATCAAAGGAAAATTCACCTTACATCTGCGCTTTGCACACGGGCTCACCCAGCTACATTTTCTTTCTCAGAAACAACTTCGCTTTCCTTATAGACAGTTGCTTATCTTCTGTTCGCCACATTCGATGTTCCACCTAAGTTCATTCAATTTACGCTCTGATGTCATTATTAAGTACAACTTTTCTCCATAGTCCACTTGACTCGCATTCTGGCTCTAAAAACTACAGCATTTTCTTTTCCAAAGAATGCCATGTTGTCCTCAGTTTACTTTCAAGATTTTTCGTTAGCTTCCAAGTTTTAGGCCCCTTAAATGAATCTTAAAAAATGCTACTGTCATGTACTTCTCCTTTCAAGGGATATCTTCTCGCTATGGTTCATAACTTGGGAGTGGCTAGCAGATGACCTCTAGGCGGATCGTGTCCTCATGCTTATGTTTTTCTTATCGTAAGCAAAGTCAAACCTTCTATACATGGGCAGGACAACGTATAGCGGGATACTTACAGTGACTGCAACTTTTTCAGGGGCTGGAATGTGTCAGTGGGAATAAAGTCGAGATGGTTTCCTTCCAGGTCTCTGCAATATTAAGGAAGGAGAAATTATTGCAAATGTGACCTGTGAACAGAAGGGGGATAATAGCTTCGTAATGTTGAAAAGAAAAACGACCAAACGATCAACCGCTTTATTGGACACGTTGTATTTCTGTAGTGTGTGCTTCTGTGTGCTTCTTTCTCACATTTTCTTTGATCGACTATATTAATTTGTTACTTTTTTTGCTTTGACTAGTTTTTTCTATTTTGTTTGCCTTTCATATGTATGACCGTCGGACACTTTGTACGCCCCCCCCCCCCCCCCTTATGTGTTTTCTCTACGGGACCTTTTGAGGGTTAATAAATGATGATGGTGATGCTGACAATGATAGCACGTACGGCAATCTAATTACACGACTGTGCCGCATCATTGACATCCCTTGAACGTAGGCTAGCGATATAGGCAATTAATCTTACAGACTAAGCATGGCCTACAAACACGCTCCAGACAATAACCTACTCTCGCATGTTTCTTAGCGTTCAGGCTCACTTGGCAACACTGGCCAAAAGATGATCGAGGGTAGCTCTCAGTTACGATATGTAACGACTACAGCGTTGTTTATTCGCACAGTTCTTAATTAGCAACTGTTGAACAAGGTAGGTTATTTCAACACAGCTTATAACCGCTAAATTAAGTACCACGGGATGCATTCCTGGTGGGGTAATATACCGCATTGTCATATATCCGGCGGCACTAATGACAGCTCCTTTTAATATATTTTTTAAAGAAGTAACGAATAATTTTGGTTGTGTGTTCATGAACCACTTCACTATTTCCATTTAACCCAAAATGAAGACTATGCATGAAGCCTTCGCTTGATTAAGATATGAAGCATGAGGTTACGTACGATTGCAATACACTAAAGATGAACATCTGCAGCTAGTTGCTGAAATATATAAAAAACTGCATTAGTTTCCGAACATTATCCTTGAATATATCTAAAGTGCAGCATGTTTTCCGCTCTTTGAATAAATAAATTTCAGTGTTGCTTGTTTCTTTCCAAATGTGCCCACGCAGGCAAAAAAAAAAAATGTTCCTGCCATAAGCTGTGGCACTCAGGTAACAGCAGTTATTTTATTGCTTTCTATTGAACGTTTGTAAATCTAATTCTAGTAGTAAGTTATGCGATCCGCTTGAAAAACTGATTTATTTGATTAGTCGTAACGAAGTGTGAAGCTTCTCATTCACTGGCATTTCGTGTCTATATAGTGCAGCAATATAAGAAAAAGAAAAATAAATGGCTTGAAATCGGTATGAGAGAACTAATATACGCACATGTTCAGCAGTTCGTCCAGGCCAAGAAATGGCGTCTCGAGGATACGAAGCTTATTGTACGCAAGGTTCCTGAAAGCGAGGAAACAAGGGGCAATTGCAGGTGAGACTCGTTCTCTTTATATATAAAAAAGTATTTTTAGTTGCACACGAAGAAAACATCAGACGCGAGCGTTCGCTTTCCCGCGACTAGTTTCGGGAATGCTCTTTGAAGAGAGATACCCAGGAATAGCTCTTAGTCGTCAATATTCCTGAGGCAATGGGACAAAAGAAACCGCATGCTCACAGTACAGCCTCCCCTTACAAAAATTTTTTAGAGAGTCTATACACATTTCATAGAATTCTCTCTATAAAGTCTATAGACTCTCTGTAGACAAAACGTAGAGAACAGTCTATAGGCAATACAAATCCTATAGACAATCTATAGACTCTCTGTAGACAAACCCTAGAGAACAGTATATAGGCAATACAAATCCTATGGAAATCTGTAGACTATAAATTTATGGCCATAGATTTTTAGTAGTTTTTTCTATAGACAGTTTAGAGTATGAATGTACAAAAATAAATATCTATAGGAAGGCAATATAGTCTATGAAACGTCTATAGACTGTCTATAGACCATTTTTATAAGGGAACAATGCAGCAATACACCTGCCGAGTTCATTAGCAGCATTTCAGGAAATGAGTCGCGAGCCCTTCTAAGGCAGCGTGTGTGGGCAATCTAACTTTGATGGCGTCGTACGTGTTTCACGTTGAAGAGTGAGGTAGGAAGATGTTCGCGCTTATCATCGAGGAAGACAGGGTCACGGAGATAACAAAGCATCGAAGAAGCCCCAATGATGCTCAGCCTCCCCGCTATTCTCCAGAGGTTCGATGCTGAGCTTCGCTTTCAGCTCGAAATGTGCAGTGAAATTCCACACCTGCCAGACAATCTTACTATTGCTTCTTGTGAAACGTGTTTTAAAGGCGTTGGAGCAACATAATTTTTATTGCTGTTGTAGTTACTGTGAAACTCTGTGGCCGACTTTATCTTCGCTGTTGTCAGTGTGGCCCCCGACACGGAGTCTATCAGAACAGTGCAAAATCTGGTGCCTTCATCCATGTTTCCTTTGTGCCAGCAAACGAAACCCAGCGTCTCCAGTTGTGAGTCGCGATGGCAGGCGTCCATGAAACCTAACACTTTCGTAGCCGAGATAGATGGCACGGAGCACGAACGTAAGGAACTTTGCTGCGCTATTGCATTTTTGGAGCGACAGCCTATCGGAACGCGAAGTCATCCGACGTTCTTTGTTGTGAGGCTTTACCGCTATGCGTTGCGCTGCCGGGCTCTGTTTTGCCCCTGAGCACACTCGGTCTATAGAAGCTTTATTTGATTCAGCTTGCATGACTTGATCTATTTACAGCAGCAACGAAGCATTGCCAGCTTTCATTTGACTGCACTGATGTGCGACACGACCTCAGAGTTGCCATGTCAGCGCTCTTTCCTGACGTTTCGTTTAGTTTCCATTTGAGGGAGTTTTCGAGTCTGAATACAACTTCGTGTTATATGCAGCTTCTTAAACTTAGTGCACCTGTTTACACTTGAAGTTACCGACAATTCCATTTTTTCACTGCTGACGTGGTTCACTCAAAGTCTACTTACAGAGTGAGCAGTAGTGACAGTCCATCGAAGCATGGAGAAGAAAGTGTAGTGAGCTTGTTTCTTGTTAACGATCTGGAAGCAAACGAGTACTTTTAATGTTTTCTCACATAACTTTCTAAAGAAATCTCAAATTTAGAAAAAAAAAGCTCTATCAAACTAATGCTTACAGTATTTCGAGGCTTTTCAGAGCAGTGAATGTCTCAGGATGCAAAGTCTCAATGGAGTTTTCGTCAAGCCATCTGCAAAAAAGTAGGAGGTTTTTTTTTAACTTGAAGTGAAAGAAACGTGAAAGAAAGTTTCAGTTAGCGCGTCACTCAGATTCAACGCAACATGTGAGACTACTGAACATATTTGAAACACGGATACCCATGCATCCAAGATCAAGTTTGCAATGAGTGTAGTTAATTTGATCACAGGCCCGACGTCTGCAATTTTGATCGGTACCTGCCAGGGTGTGTTCTCGTTTATTCTATTTTCAGTGAAATTATCCCGAAAACCTCACTGAGCGAATTTTGCCGAAGCAAATCAATCTAACCTACACCCTGCGCGTCGCGTGCGTTGCTTTCATAGACCAGGTATGCGGGTACACATTCTTTGAGACTGCAGCTGCCAGTTGAACTATAAACAGGGTTAGGTGCCAGCGAATGGGTAAAACATCTTAATGCTGCCTTTAAGACTGTCCTGTCCTCTCTGATTATGGGCTTCGCTATAATCTGACAAAAATAGCCCGATTAGGCGCTCATCATGGTAATATGCAATGGAAGCACCGTGCTCTGGAACACCATATCCACGCAGAAAAATTTCCTGCGGGGCTTCGCAGATGATATAAAAGGGTTATGGGTGCGACTCCTACGAGCAAAGTGTTTTTCGTTTTTTGTGTTGTTCGCATAACTTTCGATCATATGACGACTGCGGAAATCATTTTCCTTCTACGAGTAAGAATAAGAGACCATTTCGCAATTGAATCTTTGGTAAGCTGCGTCACACCAAAGAGGAGCTTCGTGCCAAGTACTGCGGTCCCGCATGCGTAATGAGATGGATTGGGCTGAAACTTAGACAGTCATATCTCAGGACAAAGACTCGTTGCTGAAACTGCGCAAAATGAATTAGTCATGAAATGCCACTATCTAAGTTTTCAATGTAAATGTACATGCTGACTGCAATGAGTAAAAAGTTACTTGATGTGTTTATTTAATTACCGATATTAGGATGACAGTTATCCTCACAGTTTGCGTCCGCCTGACCGCATATCCCATCTACAAAAACAACTTTTATACAGTGCTCCTTGCATTTAAAAAGAAATTCCTGACAGTCAAACTCTGAACGGCCTGCATATTGATTCGAAAGGTTCCTGGAAGTGTCTAAAGAACAAGAAAAGGGACTACACTCTGAGAAAAGGTTAAGTGCTAACTGCGCTGCACATGCGTTACTTACAGGCTTGTTAGGCTCTCTAGTGGTCGAAAAAGCTTTGGATGGATTCTTCTGAGGGCACAGTTTCTGAGATCCCTGTAAGGTTATTTGAGTTAGCATTCGAAGTTTATCTTTGTTGTCTTGCATGAACAGATTCCTGATGGGTCATGAAACACTTATGAAGGTTTTTTATTAGCTACAGTTTATATTTACGTGGTCATCAGCTTGGTATTACGTAAAGATTTGATTATTGATCGCTTCCGATGAAGAAACCAATTTCGGTTATACATGATGGAAACCAACAGTCACTGACACCATGGAGGATAGGGGATGGTTAATTTTTTTTTATTTGGGGCGCACATCATTAGGAGAATAATGGGGAAAATATTTTAAAGATAATTCATCAGGAAGTAGAAGAAAAAACAACCACATGCCGCTGAAGGGATACGAACCCACGACCTCCGAATTTCACATCCAATGTTGTACCAACTGAGCAACTTGGACGGCTGTTCAATCTTCTGCTTTCGGGAGTATTTATATGTCGTGTAACATGAACCTTCAAAGTGTTCACCAGCGCCACCTTCGTCCATAGCGGCGGACATAGTATGTCCTGTATCGAACGCTGAGGGCGGAAGCTGGGCGAGAACCCTCTAATGCTACCTACGGCATCAAGACTGCAAGAATCGAGGCCCTTGTAGCTATGGAATAGCTTCGAGGGCCACGATGTTCCCTGGAACTCGCTGTAGTACAGGACGTACTACGTCCGCCGCTAGGGACGAGGGTGATGCTTGCGAACACTGTCAAGGTTCGTTTAAACTACTCATATATACCCCCGAAAGCAGACGATTGGACAGCCGTAACCGTAGTTAAGTTGGTAGAGTACAGGACGCGAAATTCGGAAGTCGTGGGTTCGGATTCCACCGGTGGCATGTGGTAGTCTTTTCTTCTGCTGTCTAATCAGTTATCTTTGACCTATTTGTCCTATTAATCTCCCATTGATGAACACCACAAGCTATAAAAAAAGCCACCGTATCATTTTTGATGTCAGTCCCTGCTGGCTTCCGTCATGCATGTCAAAACGAGCCCTTTTTTTCCCTTCACTTGTCTCTCTATTACGGTATTGTGAGCAAAAGTTGACAGTCATGCAACATCAGAGAAGTTTGAGTGCCTTACAAAGCAGTTGATGTCGTTGCGGTTGCACTAGTGAAGTCTATGCTTCTCATTTCGCAGTTTTTTTTTCCTTACAACTATTGGCGCACAGACTCGCCAATAGTTGGGCTCTGTTCAACTTCGGTAATCAAAGCGGCACTTTTAAGATTGATATACTCGCTACTTTTCATATTTTGAACTGAAGTGTGATACGAATGGCAGCGACTAAGAAATGAACTCAGGCCGTGTCATCCTTCCTGAAACCTGATTACTCGACGGTATTTGGCGGTAAGGACGCTTTGTAATATTAAAACTTCATAAACATACCACTCTAACTTTTTTATTGCTATCATCTCCATCGGACACGATTTCAAATACCTGCATAAATCCTTACAGAAGTACGCCACGTTCACATTGCGAACACTAATTTTGCGAACTCAGTCTTTGGAGACTTAAAGGAGTGCTTTAGAAGCGTACATTGATGATAGAAGTTGGCAGTGTAGCATCTATGTACTGCGTTTTTATGCGTTGTTCGCATATAAATAATGCTCACAGAGATTCATGAACGTCGCATGAATGCAAGAAACTTACAGAATGCTCAAGTTTTCAAGGCCACTGAACGCTTCAGGTGATATGTCCCGCAGAGCATTGTGAGACAAAACCCTGAAAAGAATAGCCACTTAATTTTATCGGTTTGGAAATACATGAGCGCAACTAATGAGGTCCCGTTTTCAAGAATTTACACATCTTAAACATCCTTCCTTACAGCCAAGGCTGCTACAAAAGTGTTAAATGTCAACACGGTTAGAAGGGGTTATCAGTTACTATGGCACGCCAAGTCAGATGGTAATGGAGGTATATTAGCACTTTTAGATGCTTTTATCCGAAATTTCAACACAACGTGAGTTACCATCATTAATAGACAGTCCTGTCCACGGGAAAGTTTGGTTTTCCAACACCCGTGAGTGGAGTAGTGATTGAAAAATGTTTTTAGTAGCAGTCAGAACGTAAGAATCGGGAAGAAGTCCGTTCTCTGTAGAGGAGAAAGACGGATGCGTACACATTTGCACCAAATTAACGGGTTATTTTATTGGTTTTAGATATTTTTATATTGGGTTAATAGGGTTTGTGGTTGCACACCCTCCAGAAAATGAACGGCCATGGTTTTCTTCAAAAGAACTTTCGCCTTGCTGTTTTGTACTCACAGGTTTTCTAACTCCTTGCTCCCTTGGAAGGTGTAGTCGCGCAGCCAGACGATGTCGTTTCCAAGCAGATATCTGGTAAGCAGAAAATTTCTCATTTAGAAGTCATCAATTGCATGACCTGAATAAAGAGGCTGGCACAAGTACAACTTTCTAGATGGGAGCGCTTATGAAGTAGGGAAGCGGCTGGTGAATGCATGTATTGATTGCTTGTACAGAAGGCTTTTTTAGCACTGATACAAGCTTTCTTTACATAATTCTTATATCAGATCAGCTAAAGTCTGTCGAAATCAGAAGTCTGATTTGTGTAGTTTGCATCATTTGCTAGAACAGTAATTAACGGTCACCCTTTTTTAATTCTGCGCTGAAGTGTTTTCACTCCCCGACATGCCGAAATCGTATTGATTATTACTTGATTATTGATTATTATCGATTATTACTTTTTAAAAGAAGCCGTGAGAAAGCCATAGATGCTCACTACCAATTTATTCCTTTGCTGGTTCGCTCCAATTTGGAACGCTAAACTTTTCTAGATGGAGCCACTAAATTCTTTTCTAAGCGTAATGTACTCTCAAATTCTGTTTGATTTCACAGATTTACTTTTAGATTTGGTGTTCGAGAAAATTAGGAATACATGCAATTCGTTCTTCTCCACGTATGGTTCCGAAAGTCTTGTCCTCTAGTAGGGTGCTCAAAAAGTGTAAATACACCGAGAAAATTTTCAGCAACTTTACAGTAAATCTGGCAGGACTTCCCAACGATAGCAAACTATTAGCTAAACAATGCTCGAAATCAACCCTTGAGGTTGTCTGGTATCAGAGGACTTGTACATGATAAACATCACGATAATTCTGTCCACTGCCTGTGAAACTGTTTTGGCAGCTTTCGTCTGTTTTAATTATCTGTTCTACACAGTTTTTTATCTCGATACGAGATACTCCAAACTGCTGCAACAATTTTTTAACCATCATGTCTTATATCTGACCTCATATGAGCGATAATTTGTTACTGCTTCCAGCTCTGTGTGATGACCAAAAGAGAGCTTTTCTATTTTTGGCACTCCTCCCGCCTTCCTTTGTGCGCTATTATTTTCCGCTTAAGAATGAATCATCAACATGCCCAAACCTATTCTCTGCCAAAGTAGAGTTTTCCTATTTTTAGCTCTCTTTTTTTTTCGGAGTTGTAAGAGTCTTTGTTTTTACGCAACCTCGCCCGCCTTCCCAAGTTTCTGTCTTAATCGTGCGATGTAAAATGTTTTGTAGCGAAAGGTACATTGGCCACGAACTCTCAATTTCGCCGTGCTCGCATTCCCACCGTGGTCGCACCGCACCACGCGACCAACCACGTGACTGGTTACGTGACCAACCGCAGGGCGAACCACGTGACAACAACTAACCAGACAACCAGACTGACCTGGACTTTCAATCAAGATTAACCAAGGCTAACCAAGCTACGCCTTAGCTTTCGCTACGTATATCCTGTCATAGCCGAGCTAAGCCACTGCCAATTTTTTAGCTTTTCGAGTGCTGCTGGGCATCCTCATCAAAGATTATGACCTCAAAATCAGCGCATATCTGTTCAGTGGTACTTACGCATCTTTTAAACTTGGAAGGTTTTCGAATACGTTTTTCGAGAGTTCTTCGACTTTCGACGAGGACAGGAACCTGGCGAAAGTACACGAGGTAGAGTTGTGAGGAACCACTCGTCCCAAGACATAAATAACTGTCATACCATAAGGAACAAATTCGCATTTAAAATTCAAAATGGGTTTCGCGGCGAGTCAATATACTTTGATTCGTTGGCGAATCAAGAAAACGATTTGGTTGTGACTGCTGGGTTCACATCACAACTGTCGAGGGTGCACTTTGCGCAATTGGTTGGTACCGATTGATAAAAGACGTGGAACCAATCTTTAGTTTATGGTCCTGCGTTTCAGTGTGGGTTTCTAACAACGTAACAGGAAATGTATATTCGCTTGAGAACAGTTAGAAAAATAGAAGAATATTTTCTCGGTTGTTAAATCAAGACCACCATGATTTCACCTCCACCATGAGGTTGAGGCCATCAGTTTGGTCTCGTCCGCTAAGAGAGTTTTCTTATTTTGAGCTCTCATGCTTGATGATCTTTTTTGCGGAGTGCGAACCCTCTTTCTTTTCACGTAACATCGCTCGCCTTTATCTGCCTTTACCGTGCGCTGGAAATTATTTTTAGTTTAATTTTAGCTTATATTTTGCTTATTTTAGGTGGGTCTTGTCCGCTAAGCGAACGAGACGCACCTGACCGTCGTGAGCCACCCGCCAAGAATATGAGAATACCCTCAAGCTAAATGCCACATTTACTGATACAAAGCCTATTTTTATGTTCCAGATGTCACGATGACCGTCTTGATGTCTGTGCACACAACAAGTCCAAAATCGTCACGCATTCAATGGAGGGCCATTATTTTTCACCGCTAAGCCCGTAAGCAGCGAGGAGGAATCCATTATCTGTAGCAAGAATTCCAGAACAATGTGAAGGAACAATTTCGCAGAGTGACGCTTCTTGCACATAGCCTTTTCTACAGTCCGATTCGCACGACCTTCGGAATTTCCCATCACTCATCAGTTATATCCCAGAAGTGTCTGAATGCTTGCGTGTGTGAGGCATGAAGACACTGCAGTGATGAAGTCTCGTGCATTGCTGATCAAAAACATGACGTGACCAGCAAGTACTGGGGCCTCAAAACTCAATAGGAATTCAGTAAGGAACTAATATGAAGAATAAGAAACTCAATAAGTCGCTACTGCACAAGCCCTCAAGACGCAAACATCAAACGCAGTAACATCATCCAGCTTTCGCTTTGCCAATCTACATAGAGAACATTAAAGATTGATTTGGTTGGCGAAAAGCATAAACCAACCAACAAACAAGCAATGCAATGAAAAGAAAGAAAAGAGGGAGTGTTCCAAGGTAAGTACGCGCTGCAAGCATTGAGATACTGTCTATGGCTTACAGCCAAGTACCATTGACTACGTTTTGCCAGCTCACAGACGGTCGCAAAAAGGTTTTCAGAAGTTATTCGAAGTGACCTAAGACGTGAGAATGTTCGAGTGGCCAGCAAAAGCGGCCTGTGTCTGGCGGGCTTGGACGAACACTTGTGTTATCAATTAAAGGCATCAGATTTTTCTCGAAGTAAACCAGTTGATCCGCTCTAGAACGAATATTTACTTCCTTTGATCATAGCTTTTACTTTTTCTCCTTGTTTGTAATACGACTGCAGAGGTTTGCGAAAGCTGGGAGTCTTGTGTCGCTGGTTTATAAAATTACGAATTGGGAAAATGTTTGGGGAATCCCCCCAAGGTTTAGTAGATTTGTAGTAAGGGAGTAATTACCGATTGGCATTCACCCAAGAAAAAAAGTTTTTCTTTAACTGCAAAGTTTCTGAAAAAGCTGTATAGCTTTCTCTTGTAGCCGTATGGCTGCACTTGGGTAGATGCCAGTAAGTAATTGCTCCCTTATTAAAATCACAAACTGATTACAAGAGCACATATAGAAATTAACTTCTTTTCGAGGTCACAAAATATCAAAATTTCATGACCCGTCTACCTCCCATAACTTTCAAGCTTAAAAAGAAACAAGGTGAAGCTGTGAAATTCGCTCACTTCCTGCCAGCCAACCAAAATAGCGTAGCCTTCAGGTCTCATTACCAGAAGTGTACTGTTTATGAACATTTCACAGGGTAGTAATAGCAAAATTAACTTTCAGCTTTGTTAAATAAAAATCTGCAGGCTTCAGTACTTAGAAGATTCCTTCCTCAATCGCCACCGTTTATCACTGCGACAAAATGCTGGAAGGAATACAGACATTGGCGGAGAGCGTTTTGAGCACGGCTTATTCGGTTTGCGTGTAATAAGAGAGCTACAACAGAGCAAGTCTGGCGTGATGAATGGCGTCCCTGTCTGCGGAGATATTCTGATGCGGTCTCTGGTCAAAAACTTAGCTAAAAATAGCGGGTTGCTCTTCTTTGTTTGAGACTTCGGTAGCCGAAAAGAATGTTCTCGTCTACCTACTTTCGTTTTGTGTGCAATGCTCCGTTCATTTATCTTTGAAACGAAAGCCAGGAACTTTAGCGATGTTCATTTTTGTTTGAAATGAAAGCCAGGACTCTGTACTCTAGCGATGTGATCGGGCAAATTCGCTATGCCATGCAGGGTGTAACCTCCCGTCTTCACGAGTGCGCATGCGTGTTTGTTGACGAGTGCGTGAGTGCGGGGAAAAGCGTGCCACAAAAATACTTTACTCCATCCAGGCTGGTTCTTGCGTACGCTACCAAAAATAAATCAACCACCCAGCGGCTACTCCCGAAACAGGCGGAGATTAAATGAGACACAAGGAAAAATGTATTATTTACCTGCCCAAGCTCGTAAACATTGAATGTGGTACAAGAAAATGGATGCCGGACAGCCTATGATACTGAAGGCCATGTCACGGGGAGGAAATAACATTCGGGTTCGTATAATGAATACGCAGACGAGTCCGGTGGACAGGATCCGCATGTTGCCAGGTAAACATATATTAGTGTGCACAGAGAAAAAAGAAAGAAAAATAATGTTGCCCAGCCCGACAGGAACATGGTAGTTCTCGTGGATATTTCGCAGGGAGATGCTACTTTTGCTGCAGTATGTGTTTACGTGTTGGCGTTACAACGCGGCTGAGGGTCGACTGAAGGTCTTTGGAGTATATGCACTGGACATGGTGCTGTACTGGCGTGGGAGTTCGTCAGGGCGCGGATCTTGTATCTGGCGCCTTTTTTACACCTTTCTTTTTCAGCACATCGTTTCTCAGGGACTCGATGGTAAATCGAGTTCCCAGCTTGGAGAAAAATGACTTTCTACTCTCGTATGCTTTCTCACATACGCCGCATGGCTTCGGGCGAACGTCCTCTTAATATAGCACGAGGAGTTTGATTTCTATTTGCCCCTTTCTATGTTCTAGATTTTGGAGGCACATTGAAACAACAATTTGCGCAGCACTGTTTTGGCTTGCTTGTTTCAAAGAATGCTTTTTTGTGGAAATCGTTTTAGGCCTCCTCTTTCTTTCTTTCTTTCTTTCTTTCTTTCTTTCTTTCTTTCTTTCTTTCTTTCTTTCTTTCTTTCTTTCTTTCTTTCTTTCTTTCTTTCTTTCTTTCTTTCTTTCTTTTCTTCTTCCTTTCTTTCCTCCTTTCTTTCGTTCTTTCTCTCTTTCTTCCATCCTTCTTTTCTTTCTTTCTTTCTTTCTTTCCTTCTTTCTTTCTTTCTTTCTTTCTGTCTTTCATTCCTTCTTTCCTTCCTTCTCTCTTTCTTTCTTTTTCTCTCGCTCACTTTCCTTCTTTCTCTCTTTCTGTCTCTCTTCCTTTCTTTCCTCCTTTCTTTCGTTCTTTCTCTCTTTCTTCCATCCTTTTCTTTCTTTCTTTCTTTCTTTCTTTCCTTCTTTCTTTCTTTCTTTCTTCCTTCCTTCCTTCCTTTCTTTCTTTCCTTCTTTCTTCCTTTCTTTCTTTCTTCCTTTCTTTCTTTCTGTCTTTCATTCCTTCTTTCCTTCCTTCTCTCTTACTTTTTCTCTCGCTCACTTTCCTTCTTTCTCTCTTTTTGTCTCTCTTCCTTTCTTTCCTTCTTCCTTTCTTTCCTCCTTTCTTTCGTTCTTTCTCTCTTTCTTCCATCCTTCTTTTCTTTCTTTCTTGCTTTCTTTCTTTCCTTCTTTCTTTCTTTCTTTCTTCCTTCCTTTCTTTCTTTCTTTCTTTCTTTCTGTCTTTCATTCCTTCTTTCCTTCCTTCTCTCTTTCTTTCTTTTTCTCTCGCTCACTTTCCTTCTTTCTCTCTTTCTCTCTTTCTGTCTCTCTTCCTTTCTTTCCTTCTTCCTTTCTTTCCTCCTTTCTTTCGTTCTTTCTCTCTTTCTTCCATCCTTCCTTCCTTTCTTTCTTTCTTCCTTTCTTTCTTTCTTTCTTTCCTTTTTTCTTTGTTTCTTTCTTTCACTTCCTCTGCTCAGCCTGTATTTCTGCAGTGTCAGCGTCGGGGCATGCAACACCGATAATGATGTCGCAAATAAACGAATTTCCTTTTCGATTGCGTACACTTATAAGATTTATTGAAGCTCGCAGGTCAAAAGTTTTCAGCTTCTTTGTATTAAATCGCGAAAGTGACTTCTTTTTCTCTTTTTGTCGCGTTTCTTGCTGCTTTCCTTGTATTCCTGTTTTTGAGGTAACTTTGAACGAACTCGCATTATTTGCATTACGCGTAATCCCGCCGCAAACGTGTACAGAGCAAGTATACGCTAACTATTCCCATAAAAATCAATGCGAACCTGTAGAACCAGGTTCACTGGAATAACAGCTGATAGCTAAACTAACGTCTTCACATTCCATCGTCCTTTTGGGAAAAAGAAAACAAAAATGGTAAACCGGGAAAAAGAGAACAAACTGTCGTGACTGAGGCCCCTGGTAGTAAGAGAAACAGCCTGCGCGACTCCTTTCCCCCGCCACAACCAAAAGCGGAGCTACGACTGAACGCTGCCTTATTCGCCGTTATTGGAGTGGAGAGCTCTGGTTGCAGGAGTTGCGTCCCAGCATAAGCTTCCTGTTCGTTTAATGTACATCAACGTACACGCGCAAAAAGTTCATTGCCGATCCGACGAGCCGGCAATGAAATTACGCCTGGGTTTAAAGGGCTGTCAGACGCCATGTCCCGGAAATGCACCGATAATAGTCAGTCACTTGAGCGTTTCGGCCGCAATCTCGAGCTTGGCAGCAATGTGGAGGTCTAAAAGCTATCTGGTACTCCTCGGACTGTATGGGGCTACTGTCGCTCATGAGTCCCGCACATAAAAACTCGAAATTGCGGCAGTAGTTTGTACGAAAGCTTTCCCGCTAGCTCTACCCTTTGTTTCTAGTTCCCGTCCATCGCTAACTTGAAGCAGATTAGATGGTGATTGTGGTTTTCACTTGTGGCTTTTTGGATGGTACAGATGCATGGCGTGTAGCTTAGTTATGACGGTAACTGGGCAGGAGAGCCAGAAATATAATTTCGCAGCCTATCCCGAAGTATTCGAAACTAATGGTGGCAAGCGAAAAAGAAAAGAGTACAATAACAGGCGGCACACAGCTTTATGGCTGCGAGTACCGACAGGCTGCTGTTCATTGATAAAGTAAAATAGAAAAGTGGAAAGGGCAAAACTCAAGAGCAAGTACTTGACGCCCGCACACATGGAACACAAAACGTGTGGCACCGTCGTTATTTCTCATGCAAGGCTGAAGTTTGTAGGCAAAGCTTATAGTTGTCAGCAAGGCTAGCGGCTTGTGGATTATCACTAGCATAGGCACAGTAATCACCAAAGCTATTGTGACTAACCGCACTCATAGTCGTTGAGTCATTGTGAGGTTGTTTGAGCTACTGTTTGGTCTGTAGTACAAATATATTCCGCTATGAAGGTGAGTGGCTTTATGTTTGCCGCACTGATACACTGGTAACAACAGAGCTGCATTCTGTTCCGTAAGCATCTACGAAAACAAGAGCTGAGTAATATAACGGCGCTGTAACCTATTTCAGAAAAATATTCTTTTATATTTCCTATCGAATTGCTTGAAGGGTAAATAAAGGCTTTCAGTGCTTCCCATGAACTAACTGTTGCTTGATCTTTCGACTACATGAATTGTGGAAATGAACATTTAGTCTGCAACTGACCTGTTCTTCGCCTAGAAGCACTGCATGAAAAAAAAAATGCGCTCTTGGGAGCGCTGCTAAGAATAAAATAGAGGCTTGCCAAACAAACATGTTGGCGTCAAAGCATATGTGGCCATTTCTCATGGAATTATCAACACGAAGCACAGCATAACTTCCGCAGCCGCATCATTCAACGAGGGGCTGTTCACTTGCAACCTTGCGCCTAATCAGCTGTTTCTGACATATACGAGCGTCGTCGCGAGCTTTAGGAAGCTCCGCTCGCAACAACCCTTAACAATCACCATTCAGACGTCCCGTGTTAAAATGTTCCCTCATAGGAAAAAGTGTGCGAGAGTTGTGCATGTTGATTTGAAGTGCACTCGCAGTGGTTCTGTGCTAATTTTTATGCAGGAGGTACTAACTACGCCCTGCAATGGTTAATTCATTTGTTTCTTCACTTAACGCTATATCTTTCAGCCTAACGAGATATGTGGGTTCTCGTGAATTACACTAATGCGTTTATGCTGTTATCAGGAGCGATATACAAAGTAATAGACGTGAGAAAATCCAAGGAACAGCTTGAAAACTTGTGTAGCAGAAGTCTTACAGCAATACGGTTTTTTAACGGCTAAATCATGCCTCCAAAAATAGAATAATTATACGGAAGAACAGTTTATGGTGAAACAGGCTGATTAGATACAATTTATGAGCATATGATCATGAATATAATTAGCAGGTTCTAAAACTCAATATTCCAGCACTGCCCAATCCTCTTTGTAAGGGCAAGAACGGCTTCGGTGAGGGCCTGAAATGGGTACGTGTACGATTCTTTTAAGCACTCTTATAAGGGACGGCACTGGTGACCAAATGATATCGTGAAATTTGAAATTCTGCCCACACGAAGAAATGCATAAGAGTACGACCAAAGTGAAGAACAAAACAATTTTACAAATTTTCATTTGTTAAGTAATCGTCATCACCATCAGCAGCAGCCTTTCTACGTCCACTGCAGGGCAAAGGCCTCTCCCATATCTCTCCAATTAACCCTGTCCTTTGCCAGCTGCGGCCACCGTATCCACACAAACTTCTCAATCTCATCCGCCCACCTAACCTTCTGCCACCCCCTGCTACGCTTGCCTTCTCTTGTAATCTGTTAAGTGGTAAGAGCAAACAAAAATCACGTCATGCAAGCTTCGGCCATGCGGATATAGGTTTACAAAATCCGCTTACAGTGTCTCCAGGTACGGCATCTTTGGAAAGTCACTGCTATGCAGCGCCGTGAAGACATTTCCAGATAGATCCCTGCGTAGATGCAAATCAGCGGCTCGTTACATTTGCGCCAGTGGTTGTAAGAAACACAGCAATGCATTAAATTTTCATGCACAAAGAAAAAGCAAACTGCCGAACCTCGTTACTTTCGTCATATGCTTTGGGATTACCATTTTCAATGGAAGAGAAAATAAGACTTCTTAAAAAGAAATTATTTAAGTATCTTTGAATGCTGCTGCGAATGGCATAATAGAGATAATTAAACAAGTCCCTTGCAATTATGAGAGGGAACTACAATTTCATAACGTTCGTTGATTTTTATATTTATTTTATTTACACCATCAATATCACCTTAAGTCAGAAGAAAAAAGCAAATCTCGGGCACTTTCAAAAAGAATTTAGCTGCACATAGCTGCATTTAAATCTGTGGCAAAAAATATACTCACAGATCAATAGCGTCTGCTGGCACAGTCGGCGGTATCTTAGTGAGACCTGTATTTTCGCAGTAGAAACTCCGGCCCATGCAACGGCATCCAGGGTAAACCCAATCTGCAGAAAAAAATTGTAGTCATAGTTTTCATTTTGAGAGAAACTCGAAGCGACGTTGTCATCTAAACATGTTTGTATTCGACAGGATTAACCCGGCCTTCATCAGCAAATACATGACCGCTATCATTTGTTTTTCTGTTTACCGAAATCAAAGGTACTTTCGTGGCAAAGCGAATGCAATTATGAAAATTGCTGTGTACTCTGTCTAGCTTTTCTGCCTGAAACTCTTGTTCATGCTAAGCCTGCCGCAACACTCATGCTTTGGAGAAAACTAGATGGGCTAAACATTGAACATTGATCCAATCAAAGCAATTTCATTCGCTTTTTGCCATCGCTAATATCCACCGTGAAACGCAAGACTCAGTATTTCCCTCCCATTAGATTTCTCCATCCATAATATACAGCAACGTATAACATCACACGGTTTTTTCTTCTACCACTGTAGGCCTGTAAGTTGCTAAACTTAATTTCTGTGTTGAGCGGATACCGATTATGTTCGTCTCAAAATTTTTTTCTGAATTTCCGAATGACTGTTCGCAGCAAAATCCCCCCCCCCCCCCCCCTCCGAAAAAAAAAGTATTGACATTTCCGCCGTGCTTCTTGCCTAAAAGGCAAATGCCAATGTCTTTCTTTTGGCGCCACCAGAAAAATACCGTTCGTGATAATCAATTACAAACAGAAATGTGCCGTTCTGTATAAAATAAACGTTCCTCGAAGAACCGACCGAAAAGATGTTTGCTGGGGAAAGAACAGCTTGAAAAACGCACTTTATTTCGCAAATTAAGGTTGGCGGGGTTCGTAACTAAGCCGAGCACATTCTGACACCTGAAACGCTTCATCAACGACGGCATTTGCGAAAAACGTCTACAGATATCAAGGGTGGTGTACTACGAAATAATCTGATTACTTCACATAAGATTTAGTCCCCCTAGTCCGATTGGTTCCAGATGCTGTTTTTCACTAATGCCGACACTTCCTTCCAGCCTCCCTGCCCAATGGGTTTAGTTCTGATCGTTCCAGTTTCGGGCTCCTCAAAATCTAAATCTCAATCATTTCGTTCCAATAGCGCTGTCATATGTTTAGGCCTTTAGCTGCTCCCACTTCTTCCACGCGCACGAATGTTTTATTTCAGCCAGCACCGCCGAAATTAAAGAAAAAAACGCATTTCTATTGACCTCACGACGGTGGAATTCTTAGCACCGAGCGTCATGTCATGAATTCGCGCCCTTTGATTGAGTTTCCGCGAGTGCTAGGGCTTCTGCGTTTTTGTTGTTTGTTTTTACGTACCTTATTTAAGGTGCTCGGCATTTATTATTTAACCATTCCAAAAAATAAATAAAACTGCTCCAATCCCCATAGCTCTTCTTTTGTGCTGTTAATATCTTCGTTTCCAGCTATTTCTCAGAAACAATTTTTCACCTCTAACTAAATAACGTCCTCGTCACGAAATCATTTCTTACAAAAGCTCTGAGGAGAGTATGAACGGTCACAGCGGATGATTAGGGATTCCACTGTTTTTCAGCTTGAAATGTTTTGTTTCTCAAACAACAAATCATTCACAGGGTGAATGATAATCTGCCAATATAATCAGATCTTTTAAGATTCAACGTACTTTAAAAACCTAGTTTGAAGAGCTTTTCAGGCTTATAATTATACGCTACTTAACTGATATCCATCTCTGTTCGTAACGACAGGAACCTTTCGCAAACATACTAAAGACAAAGTACTTTTACGTTTTCGACCTTTTTTATGAAGCTAATCAAGGACTGCGAGGTAACCAAATACAGATAATTATGAAGAAATAAGAAGTGTGTTTCGACTTTCTCCTTTTTTGTATGAATGAATTGCCTGAAGAATTTTAAATTATTTGCTGATCGACATTTCCTGTTGTAACAGTTGTCTCTCTAATATTGTAAGGCTTCGTAACTGTAAATGTTTTATATCTTCTTTACGAGACGTTTCATATGCTGTCTGATCTACTGTCAAGCACAACGTGTTTGTACTCGGCAAAAGACCGATTTTACAATTACCTGTGGTAAACGTTCATTCAATTTGATCTGGTGTTGCCGCCGTGTACAGTTACTGTGAACCCAGCTCATGACCTGCTTCCAAAAGATAATGCAATCCGTTCAAGCGTGAGCTGTAAACCAGATCTAAGTCCGGAGGAAATGAATGTGCCACATGTAATGACCACTAGCGGTTAGCAATGTGAATGAAAATATGCATTATATCGTGGGATGCAAGAAAACTGCTGTTTTCACTTCCCCTCAGATTACAGCACACTTTCGGTACTTGCCTTTTAAAAACAATATTTCTTTGTCCCTGGTCAGGTGTGACTGTGTCATTGTTTTGAAAATGAGCATGAAATGCACTATAATTGTTAACATTAAATGACACAATACTGTGAAAGCAGCGGCTGATATCCCTCTATATTGAAAAACTTTCTTGTGACTAACTTATTTTCCATATCTCATTAACCTGTAGTTCTTGTAAGCATAGTCATCAGGATATTCCGATGATAGAAGCAGCGAGACGCAGTTTTCCAAACAATCACCTGAAACATTTTAATCACAATGCAGTCGCTCATAAACTGCTATCACTGGTAACACGCACCTGAACGATAGAAAGGTGATTAAATGGTTCCCTTTGTTCTGTCATCAAAAGAAACAATCGGATGCATTGTTCTCCGAATCGCAACAAACATATCAGCTTACTTTCTCAGAGAACGCGGTTAGCAGCGCAGCGTTTGTTTACACAAAAGGCGTTCATTGTTTCGAGCAGCTGCACACCGTATTGAACGAGCGTTGTTCTATTCTCTTAAAGGTGTGTTGGTTAGGCCCAACAGCACCACCAAACGACATAAGCGTAATACTTCTAAACTTTGCAGGGTGATTAATGGTTACTTGATCTACCTTTGTTAGCCGGCTGCGAACACCTGCTTAATCACAAGAATTCTTTTTAACCAGCTATAGTACTGAAGGAATTATAACTTGAGACTAAGTAAACAGGGAACTTTCAGGAAAGTTACTTTGTTTTGAAATGGATCCAACCATAGAGCTAAAACTATTCGTACCCTGCAATGTTATCTTTTGTGCCCGACTATTGTGCGTTTGAAGCCTGACAAAGCTCAGTGTCATTAACTCACAACTCAACGCCCTTCTGCTGCCGACATTCTAATTTTCAGAAATCATAATCGATTTCTTCCTTCAGATTCGCTGTTCATGAACTTTAGCGCGGAACAACAATACAGGTTGCAGAGGCTTTAGGTCGTACAGCCCTCAATAGAAACGAGCTTTTTAAACAGGTGAGAATAATTTTTTTTTCAGTTACTACGTGCAAACATCACCACAGTGCCTGCCAGCAGTATCACCAGTTGTTTGCCATAGAGCAACCACTCTTAAAAACTCAGTTTGTGTGAGAATTCAAAGAGTTCCAATCTGGCCGTGCTTCACGTCGACATCACTGGCGGAGTTGCAAGCAATACAAAATGAAATAACGCTTTTTTATTGACCGCGCGGGTGAAACGTAAGCGCCGCCAAAAACGTTACATAATCGCTTTCATTGTTTCGTTGTTTATCGTGGTTATATATTAATATGATGCAATGAGCGCCGAATTCCGCCAGAAAAGCTGTAAGGGCCTCTTTGAACAACGCTTGTCAATAAAAGGTCCCGAAAGCCTTTAACAGCGTTGATCTCTCACAAATAAGCTTAAGCTACACTTATCCATAAGAATTTAGTGAGCAGAGCAGATTATAATTGAATATTCACATTCAAGCTTTCTTCTTTGTTGTAGTATTGACTAATACAGTCAGCTCAGCCGCGGAAACAAGCTCGCATATGAGGGTAGCTAAGTGGGCAAGCTGGTTGTTCATTATGAAGACTGCAGCGCTGGAGAAAAAGGACAACAAAAAAAAAATCTCTCATACACGGCTTCAAAACGCCGCAGCGTCCTTTGGTTTTGAGGAGCTGGAGAGCCTTAATTGACATGGATTTTACACACAGTAAGTCTTATCAACAACAGTCCTGTCCTATTAGCTGTTATTTAAGATGAACACACACCAACTAGGCCAAATCTCTACTCTTTGTAAGTCTTATCACACGCAATGTACTTAACATGCTTTCTTATGCCCGAAAAAGAACAATGTTAGTCGAATATCCTCTTGCAAAAATCCCAAGTAAGACATCGATTTCAAATACGGCAATAAAGACGATTAAGATATATGGCAAAGACATCACTTGGAACAAAGTAGTGTATCTACATTGCAGCCATTTGGCCCGCGTAGCCTTTGTCGCCATTTGGCTACTCTCAGGTATACGTTAGAAAGCATTATTCTTCTCATAAAGACAGTTTCGACTCTTGAGATTAATTTCTCCATGCCTTGAGCTGGTGTCATTGTCGCACAAGCTATGGGTTTACAATTATTAAATCCGACATTTATTGTACTAAGTGCGCATCAATAGCACAGTGTACCGAATATACTATGCCCTATATTCACTAAGGACGGTATCAATGCCTGCCATTTCTGATAGCCTTGTGAAATGAAGAACCTCTATAACGCGGGACGACTGGGGACACAGCCATGCAGATCTGTAAAATGGATCTCTAGTAAACACCAACGCAGCTACAGTACTGAAGAAATTATAAGTTCGGATTAAGCAAACCGGGACCTTCCAGCAAAGTTACTTTGCTTTCAAACTGAACCAACCGTACAGTGAAAAATTAGTATTATGTAATGTCATCTTTCTTGCTCGACTATTCCGCGTTTTTAGCCTGACAAAGCTCAATTTTGTTAACCCACAACAGAGCGCCCTTCTGCTGACATTCTAATTTTCGGAGTTTATTATCGCTTTCTCTAAGATAAATGCCTTGAGGATACACACCTTGAGCCTCGAGGGACATGTTTAAAAACAAGTCCCTCAGAAAACACCACGTGAATGGAACAGCTGAAACCAACAGTTTACTATCTGCTGCGATTAATGTAACAACGGTTCCTTTCAGCGTAGCAATAAAAAGCACGGTATTACAATCGCCCACCTGAGAGCTTACGATGGCGGCTACCTGGAAAATTTATTTTCCTTGGTAATTTTCTTTACCAGTCTTTTGCTCTGTAAATACTTTCCGCGACAGTATATTTTGGGTAGAATTGCTAAGTTTAATGGTTTATTTTCGACGCTTCTTATATAAAAGCTCCGGCAGTGTTCGCTAAATATTCAGCTCTCAGCGCCGGGTTGCTGTGTCTGCTGATGCAATTCCTCTTTTCGTAATGACTATACGTCTACTCCCCATGCCTGGGTC
The DNA here is from genome assembly GCA_030143305.2 of Amblyomma americanum. Lineage (NCBI taxonomy): Eukaryota > Metazoa > Arthropoda > Arachnida > Ixodida > Ixodidae > Amblyomma > Amblyomma americanum. The sequence goes on from JARKHS020028820.1 coordinate 202,721, forward strand.
CGGGATAAGCAAAAAAATCCTCCGGCGTCCAGTCTGTACCTTGCACACCACCTTTACGCTCAGCCAGAGCCGCGGGTGCAAAAGAGAGTGATGACGACATAATAATAATAATAATTGGTTTTTTGGGGGAAAGGAAATGACGCAGTATCTGTCTCATATATCGTTGGACACCTAAACCGCGCCGTAAGGGAAGGGATAAAGGAGGGAGTGAAAGAAGAAAGGAATGAAGAGGTGCCGTAGTGAAGGGCTCCGGAATAATTTCGACCACCTGGGGATCTTTAACGTGCACTGACATCGCACAGCACACGGGCGCCTTAGCGTTTTTCCTCCATAAAAACGCAGCCGCCGCGGTCGGGTTGACGACATATCGCAGAATTACAGCTCACGGCATCCAATCCTCCGTAGACTGTGTGCACTCTGTCCGTTGCTCCCCGAGGCAGAAGACGGTCGTCGTTATGCGCTATGCTTTTCTTGCATTACTGCTTCCCGCTTTCTTTGTCTGCGGAGTGTCACGCGCCTGTTCTCAGGAGATAGCTTCGCACTTTGAGCCTCCTTTTTCTTATGCGCTTGCGCTGCAGTACTCGACAGCTGAAGCTGAGATTTTAGGCGCGGAAATCAGTGGAACGTTGTTTTTCTGCCTACATTCTTTATAATGTAGAAATCTTTATTTCTCCATTCTAAATTCTTTTTTTCTACATTCTTTATTTCTACATTCTACGATGTAGAAATCTTTATTTTCTCCTTGAGACAGAAAATAAAGATTTGATTTAATTTGATTTAATTTTTTTTTAAACCTGGAAACTACATTCACTGCATTGAGCTTTGCGCAGCTTGAAATGTACGAATCAGAGACTGAAGACCATTGGAAGTTTTGAAAAGGATGATTGAAGCTCAGAGTTTGTCCTTGAAAAACAGACGAAGTATGTAAAACATCCATAGAAGCGTGGCCAAGGCCCCATCTCATTTTTTTTTTCGGGTTTTAAGCTCTGCACAAGTATTAATCGGAAGTTCCTCATGAAGGGGTAAGTTATGAATAGATGTGGTAGCAGGGACAAAGGTGGTAAAGAGATGGTTTTGGGGGCACTCTGCACTCCAGCGATTCCATGCTGCAGCCATTATTTGTGCCACCTTGAGAGCCATCGCAAGTTTAAGAATGAATTGAGGCCTACAGAAACAGTAAAATACTACACGCAAACACTGTCATCGTTCCATACCCAGCAATTCTGGACAAAAGTATTTTTGAGCGGGAAACAGTTTATGAGTGCAATTTTTTCATATAATGTAAGATTTCACTATAACAATCAATATATCCGCAGATCACCTGACGACACTCTTGTATTTTTTTTCTACTCACGTTTTTGCCATCGTCAAAAGCGTTCCCCATTAGTTTTCTATGGCAGTCTTAACTGTTCGATGCGATCGATGGAAACAGTTTAAAAGAAAGATTTTGCTACATATCAGAATAAATACATATCAGAATAATGAATCATAACCTTCAACTTTTCAATTTTCCAAATTTTTGCCCGAGAAAGCTGACATGATGTCGAACCTGTTACCATTGCGCTTCTCACGGGCGACACAAAGGGCATAAATGATAGATCACTTCCGACAATAAAGTGTGTTACAGTTTTTATCTTCCAAACGAACTTCCGTTTGTGGGTATGATATGTTCAGCAGCGCAGAACGAGAAACAAATTCTTCGCGTAAATAACAATCTCGGAAACAGCAGTGTTATTTTTTTCGGATTGCTTCCCATCAGTACGTCAGTACCAACAGAAGACTGCCAAAAAAAGACCCTCCGTTCATAGCGTACTCAAAGAACTCTGTCCCAACTTCATAGTAAAACTTGTGGTGAAGCTGATTCATTCTTACTAAATAATATATTGTAAATATATGTGCCCAGTCCACCCGGTCTAACCGGGGAGTGACGCAAAAAATAAGGTAACCGCAAAACAAAACGGTCAAAGATGTCGCGAGTTTCATTCGCCCACAGCTGTATTGTTTGTAAAACAACTTCGTTGACGCTTGTTCTCCTAAGCTCTGAACAAGCTCCGGTCTTGGATTGCAAGCCATTTCGGGCGCGATTTGAAACTAACATTGTCACTTTAGAAATAGCTACATTGCAAAAGCTCGGGAATGCAATACATAAATAAAATTTCAGCCACACCAAGCTGACCCAACTGAAAACCTTCGCTTGTCTGCGTCCGACTTCTGCGGAAGGCTCTCTAAACTCTACGCTATCTTGCGTCCGCCAAAACAGCCCGCCGAAACCGATTTAGAGCACTTCTGATGGCTTGCAAGAGTGGCAGATCGGGCTGTCGCTCCTGCGAACATTTGGTGCTGTGCTCTAACAAAAGTAATGTTTTCCTTTTGAACACAAAGGCCGCTACTTTGTTGTGTCAGCTCATACAACTTTCAATGACATAGCGCTGTGGTGGTGACAACGCCCTGAAGAATGGATGAGAAGACATAAGCGGCGGTGAAAGGAATTCGTTTTTAAGCTGACTGGCGCCCACAACGACCGGAAAAACTCAACCGGTGGCGACAGCAACAAACGTTCTCGGCGGTCGTCGAAGAACAAAATGACCGCCTGTCTCGGCCGCTCTCAATTATAAAGCTGAAGGAAAACTAGAACAAAGCACAACTGGTTGCGCCCGGCAACAAACATTTCAAATGAATCTGGTAGCATCACTCGTCAGAAACAAAGTGACAAACCCGCTTGCCGGCGGCTTTGAGCATTAAAAAATAAACATTAGAAAGCGTTGCGGGAATATCAACCTTAAGAAAAACACTAAAAGCTTATTACAGCAGTCATCGCTCTTAGCTAAAAAACCTCATATGCAACTTCGTCTCACATTCAAATGCCCTAATTAAAATAACAAATTTGCGTGTCTTGCTGTAGTATTATTCGCCTGCTCGTAGCGGTTCTGTTAAAAAAAAATACAGGCTTCTCTGATGGCCCAAGAACAGTGGGCAAAAAGAACAGCCGAAGCGCATTTATAAGCTACGTCAACTGACTATGTCCATAGATTATTCTAATCTTAGTGGTCCCAATTACGCTTCAAGCAGAGCCCCCGTTGTCAGCGCGCCACCGGCGACTTTGCCGACAGAGCGACTAGAGAACACGACGTCGAACCAGGAGCGAAACCAAGCGAGAACACGGAAGAGGATCTAAACGAACTTTGGCGAACCTTTTCTCCACGTTCTGTCGCCTAGGTGCTGCGCTGCCGCCGGAGAAGCGCATGCGTCAATAACAGCGTCTTTTTGGTCCTGTTGCGGTAGAAGCCAGCGCAGCCCGAGTGGGGCACACGCAGCCCTCGCAACGTGGAACCGAGAGCTCCTTGCGAAGTGCGTAATCCGCGCGCCCATATGAAACTATGGCGCCATCTTTCGGCGCAGTGCGGACAGTGAGGGCATTGCACGCTGCCGCGCGAGCAATGCTGCGGACGGCTGCTTGTGTGTCGCTGAGACGAGACTTCGCCTTGCAACGAGGTTTAGGCGCTACAATGCCTTGCGCCGGTACTGCAAATCCTTTCCTTCTTACGTGTGCTGTTGACCATGAGAGTAAGCGTTTTTGTTTTTGTAGCGAGAGCTACATTTGGCAACCAGTCGAGCATTTCGCCGTGGTCCGGAGGTGCCAGTTGTGCGCATGCGCGGCGGAAGGAGAGGAGCAGCAGGTGCGCCGCGCGTGACGTCAAAGCTTCACCGCCGGCGCCGCGCGTGACGTCACGTGGAAGAGCGGTTGTGCGCATGAGCGGCAACCAGAGAGAAGGAGCTGGCCGGACTTCGCCGCTGGGGCCGCGCATGACGTACGTGGACGCCACGTGCTAGCTATGCACCTAACTGCGCATGCGCAGCTGCGTGTATAAGATGCGGAGGTGACACGGCGGCATGCCGGGTAAAATAAACAATTGCTTGCAAGGTAGAGCCCACAAACGTTGATCAGCGCTGCACGTGGCAGATGTACAGTGGTAGTGGGCAGCCTAGCAGAAATGTGCTTTGAAGGCACCCTGTAGTTTTCGCATATACAAACAGAGTGAATTCAATCGGAATGTTTTTACCATGCACTTTGACCTTCCCTGCTTATTTTCATGTATGCGGTTTCCCGCCGTTTTTTTTTTTTTTTGCAGTGAATGTGTGTGCATTTATGGACGCAAAGCTTCTTTCTCAAACTATTATTTACATTGTGCCTTTGTCTCCATCACTCGCTTACTTTTCTATCGAAATACAGCTTCCTTAGCCTGTAGGTTTCACATATTTTTATCAAAGAGCCCATTTTATAGAACAAATATAGCAGCTCACCCTGAGAGTCAGTCACGACCGGCACTTAAGAAACGGTACTAGGGTGTAGAACTTTTGCTAAAAGTACACACCTCAAAGAGCTTGCTTCTGTAATTAGGCTGTGTAGCTCGATATTCGCCTCTGCTATAAGTCACTTCAGTGTGAAATGAATTCTTGCACTCACGTGCCCGAAAATAAGGTCTTCCACGGATGTTGTAAGAGGCTTACGAATCAGATGAAAAGTAAACGCCTTGTGCTGTTTACTTTTGCTGATGGCTGTACGCGGTGTCTGTGAACCAGTTCTTCGTTTCTAAGAAAAGCAGAATGCGTTCTGTAAATTTGCTTAGCTTCAAAAACCGCGATCACTGCACCCCGCTAGGCGCACTTCTCTAGTTACGTCCTTCCATTCACACAGCCTGATATCCCTGGTTTAATGTGACTTAAAAGAAGCATTAGTCTCCAATAAGTTTTTTCGGGGAAAAAAAGGAAGTTAGATACCTCAATACCGGCTGGCTTAGAAAAGACACATGACACTGACTATAATTATATTTTATGCTTTCTTGTTAATGCCGGTCTTCATGGGCGGTCCCACGTTTTTAATTTAATTTGATTTGATTTATTTGTTTCTTTCTGATGCAGAAAGAGGAGCAAGAGCAAAAGGCGAAACGCCTGACGATGGCTCTTGTCCCATGAAACCTCTTATCCACACGCCCAGTGGTTGGTTTAGTGGGCTTGTAATCTAACGTGGGTTTCTCCTCTGCGCAAACCAAAGCGACTCTCTCGTACACAAGGAAAGGCATGCTTCTTTGTATGCAGCGTTTTCGGTTTTGCGTACTTTCATCACTATTCAGAGTCTTTTAAGAGCTGCACCATGGGCTTTTCATGGTTACCATATTCAACCTAAACTTTTAATGCATATTTTAACTCATTCCTCATTAATTACGTCAGTTAAAATTATTTATACAGGCAGCACTGAATTTTCGATGTCCCAAGCATGCTTTGTACATTAATACTGGCTGTCGCTTCATTAACAAATTTTCTGGCTTGTATTGGGTCGTATAGGGTATTTTATTAAAGGGCTCATCGTTTACAGTACCTACTTTAGTCATTCAATTGCCTACGAGTGTTTTTCTAGTAATGTTAAGTGTGTTATCGCTGCGTCACGCTAAGCATTGACCCTGACTACGGACTTACTTTCCTTTTTGTTTTGCTGTTCTCGGTGTTTTAAAGTAGTTACTCTCGGCATTTTCAAAACTTTATTTTGTGACGGAGAGAACGGAAGGAGTATGATGTAACAATCAAGTTAAAATGCTTTAAAAACCCCCGGACATACCCTTTAGAGAAATACGAAAAGAGATCCCTGGTGTATGTGACTGGACGTGGTCGATAATTTTACTTCTTTTGCGTGTGCGGACGGAAAGATTTCTATTCCGAAACGCCTCATCGCGTCTCACTTGTGCCGGTTGCATTTCCAATACTTTCTTTCTGACTTCCGCGCCCTAAGTCACCCACACGGGTCTAGCACACTCGTGGTTTCACGGTTCACCTCACCTTCGTACTCTCATAGGCACGTTTGAGGTCGCTGTGGTGTGGATTGGCTAGGGTTTGGCCACCAGTTTGGATTTCCACTGAAAATATCGTCTACAGCCAAGAGCCATTGCCGCTTATTCAGGACAATCGCTTCTAGCTTCCTTGGCTGTCACCAAGTGGCGCAAGGCTTTGGACATCAAAAAATAGCTGGTTGACATCGTACGTAACATGAGAATGATAGAGAATGACCGAATGCCTTCTATGGAAGCGCTACTGGCCTCCAGACTTAAGCGGCACTGGCTTGGCGCTGTTCCGAATTCCTGGCATTGAACACAGGCGACGATCGCGGAAGGAGAGACTGAAGAGAGCGCATGAAATGACGTAGGAACGCAAACGTCGTGCCAGCGAGCCGCAAGAAGCCGTCGTGCAGTTATTTAGCGACAACAGTGCGCTCACTGCCGCCACGGAAGAGGTCCAGTAGACTAAATTTCGCAAGATTAAAGAAAACAGTTTAACTTGCCCCGCATCTCAGATGTATCACACCTAAATAGTTGACTGCGGACGGAGAATCAAGTTCGAGGCTCCATTTTGCCTACTGCCTGCGGCGACACGTACCCTCAACTAGACCACTCTTCTGCCGCGAGGACTGCTGCCGACAAAGGTATTTGGCGTTGCCGTACACATTATTTTATATCTTTATCGGATTTCGTTTTCTTTGTTGGTAAGCGTGCCTAAGCCATAGATGCTCAGAAGCTGCTTTGAAACCGTTGTCTTATCACCTCTAGTCCCATTTCGTCAGTTGGGGTTTCATATCTGTAGTATACTCTTTAAAGGCAGTTTAGTTAACCATTGCTTTCGGCTCTTTCATTTGCGATGAGTAAGACGTTCGACAGTTCGCCGCACAACAGCAAGAGAGGTGAAATGGCAAGGCTCTTTATCCATGCCATAGAAAAACACATCTCATTCGAAAAGAAGGTAGCGACTCCACCATTGTCTGGAACCTTCCAGTAAAGTTGTGGTGCAATGTAAATGAGCTTATTTGCAAGCAGCAAGGCGTTCCCTTACAGCAGAATGAACAGGTCGGAACGCCCGTCATAGTAAACTATTGCTCATGGTCTGATTCGGACTCTGCTTTTCCTACAAACAAACATCCCTCACGCTACCTTTTGAGGGAGCGTTGACTGGAACTCTGCTACGTTTAAAGGTACTGACGGCCTACAAAAAAATAAATAAATGGAGAACAGTGCAGCTCCGTGGGAAGTTCCAATTTTGGCCATTACATAGAGAATAGCATCATTGATGGCTTTTTAATGCTCCAAGCACTCAACATATCGCGTCACGTCACGGGACTGTACCGGTGATTTTTTTTTTACTTGTAACGCGCCTGTAATTGCGTTTCCCGTTCACAGGCGTACGTAGTATTCCGCGTTTATAGGCATGTTCGGGAAGACGATTGTTTGCGTAGACAATTTGCCCAAACTACGTTCTTTACAACGATTAGTTTTCTCGCTTCAGCGTAGATTGCCACCTGAATGGAGTGTACTGCATACAAATTACTTTTCACTTCCATCTGCACCTCCTACTGACTTCGAATTGAATACTCGTGGTAAACTCACCGCACTTTTTGCTCCTTTTCTCCCTGTCTTCATCTGGTCGCTTCTGGAAGTAGTTCTTGAAAAACTCCCGCACATGTTCGTCTCCTGGGCAGGAACAAAGGAATGCTCGAAAGCCAGTACTGACGAAGCGCATTACAGCGCTATATATCACAGTCGTACACTGCGCTGACTGCAAAGATTGCGCAGCATTTCTTTATAACACAATCAACAACGCTAAATATAAAGAACAGACCTCAAGGTTGATTTGCGAGCCCTTTTGTACATATACGGTAACACAGCTAACTGTCTGTGGCTTGATCTGATCCCACAAGAACTTTCTTTTTTTAATCGGTGACACCATTTGATCCTACCTGATTGCTCACATTTCCCGACTGATCAGTCGTTTATATCAGTTATATGACACATTGATGTATAAGGCCTTTCGTTGAGGTTCCTGCTGCTTAATCTTAAATTATGAAAGAAGTATCGCTGTTTCTAACCGATCTAAAATAAAGAATGTTGAGCTCCACCTACACAGGCTAAACCTTTTTTGTTTTTCTTTTTCTTTTCGCGTACGCGATAAACGCACCTATAATACTGAAACAAAACGAAAATGTTTGCCTTGCCAGCTGTTTATGCATAGCCTGCGAATAGCCTGTGTTCACATTTGAGTGGAACGCGTAGAATTTCTATGTCTGCGCATCGGCACACGCTTCCATGTTCATGCAGCCGGCATCGCGTTTTAGTAAGACATCCACAAATGTGCTTACCGCAGCTGAGTTCGTCAGAGCTGTCAGGGCAGTCCGCCCGGCCGTCGCATATGAACTGCCTCCGAACGCAGTCCTTCCCTGTCTTGCACGGAAAAAAACCTTCAGGGCACGAGGTCTCAGAAGCGCCGGTGAGGGCCGACTTGCCGAGCCCTGCGTACAATGAAAAGAAAAAAAAATCTGTGAGAGAGTTCCAAGTGGCTATATCATCACATTCGGAGCTATATTTACTTTTACATTGATTCCAAATAAAAATAGAGATCAAGAACGTTACAGGCTAGTAATAACAGACAGCAAAACTGTCGTTCTCTGCATCATGTCTAGTCTCTCGTTTTTTGGGACATTTTCCCATTACGAACAAGAATCAACTCGATAAGTTTCGAAACTTCCTATTCATTTTTCTTTTCAGAAGTGGCTTGTGAAATAATCCTGCAGGCGGTTTCTCAATGCATGAGGCATTAGTAGGCCCCCGGGTGCTCACACTTAATTAGGCAAAGTCACCGTGGTGGCTCAGTGCTTATAGTGCTCGGCTGCTGATTTGAAAGATGAAGCGCCGATCCTGGCAGGAGCGGTCGCATTTCGATGGAGGATAAATGCTACGGGCCCATGACTGCGCGATGTCAGTGCACGTTGAAGAGTCCCAGTTGATCGAAATTATCCCCAGGCCTCCAGTGCGGCGTACCTCGCTACCTTGGTAGCTTTAAGACATTAAACAAAATAAACCAAACCAAACCAACTAACCCAGCTCTCTACGCTTAGGCATCCAAAGAAACATTTTGTGCCAGTAATTGAAATTTTGTGTCCAGAAATAAACAAACTATTGCGACTTTCTTTTCTTGTTCTTCTGCGAAGCGAACTGCAATAGAAAGGCTGTGCTGCAAGGGAACAGTTCACGTAGCCGAAAACTCGCATTCACGAACGCGCCGGGCTCGCAACAAAACAGAGTTTTCTCGGACATTTGTCGAAGAAACGATTATAAATTTTAGAGCGAAGAAACCGAAAAAAATTAGCAACTTGGTGAAGATTAAATCTCAGCAATAACTTTGGTGAGAGCTAGAAATAATAGCGCTTCTGGTGAGTGCTTTTTAAGAGTTGAAACCAAAACCTAATTGCGAGGAATTATGGGAAGTATTCCGGAGGCCGAAGCATATTTATTATCTGTCTGATTGTTTTTGATGAGAACGCAATTGTTGAAGGAATGTAGTGCGCAAATACCAACAAAACCAGGAGGAAGGCAGCCCACGAAACTAATTGAAGTGGCAAATAATTTATCCCTTGTTTCTTGCGATGTCCATTTGTCCATTAAGATGACGAGGAGTCCCTTTCGTTTTTTGTTTTTTCCGGGTGACTAGAATAAAAAATCCAGCTAATATCCCTTTCACCAGAAACAGTGCTACTTTTGTTAACGATACACGAAGAACACAGGTAGTCTAGCGCCGGCAAAAGAAGAACGGGGCGCGAAAGAAGCGCCATTGTGCAGAAATTTGTTACGCTATTTTTCCAACATTTGTTACAAATTATCGAAAGAAACTCGGCGCCTGCATTCACCAACAGGCTCACACAATCACGCCTGCACAATAAATCTCTATGGAGCTGCGAAGCTCACG
>JARKHS020028820.1:215000-237500 GCA_030143305.2 Amblyomma americanum
TTGAATCCCGCTACAACGAAATCGACGGGACGCGCGAAAAACTTCGTTGTCGCGAAATTTCGCTGTGGAGAAATTAACCAAAAATGCAAGGCAATAACTCAAGCAAAACATAGTTTTCTTGCCAGAAATCTGTGAGCTTAGCCTGCTTGCGTTTCACTGCCAGCAGCGGCGTCACGCGACTCTCGCACTCTGTTAGCAGCGACATCGCAACGTCGTCATCGTGTGTGCCAAGGAATTTTCTAATAACGTCGAAGGCATCCAGTACCTACGATGAGGCTGCCGGGGCAGGTAAATCTTGAGTCGTCTTCATGATCGAACGGCTCTTCCGGCTAGCGAACACTTTTGATGATGTCTTTATCGCTTCGTTCCTCGTGGACAATCACGTCCGCGTCAGCGTCGAGGAAATCGCCCAGCGCTATGTCAGCATGGACGTTTCCAGCTTCCTGGAGCGATTTCCAAGTAACGTCAATCCCCGGAGTCGATGACGATGGTACACTTTCCGCGGCTGCAGTCGTGCTGGTCGCCTTGCTGTCGACAAGCCCGGCGTGCTTGAAGCAGTTGCGGATCACGCTGCACCGTGTTGCTCTCCATGTCGCAGCCATCATTTCTAAAGCCATGAAAAGACCGACTTCCGTCTCCCTACCAGTGTCGGTGTTCAGGACAAGCCGCTGGATCAACCCCTTCCTGTCGGAAGACTTCATGCTCCGGATGATGCCTTGGTCCAGGGGTTGAATGACTGAGGTACAGTTCGGTGGGAAGAACTTCAGCTCCACACTTGACAGCTTGACGTCGTCAATGCGGTGCGCTGAACAGTTGTCCAAGAGTAAACAAACCTTTCGATTTCGTCTGCTCATGTCGCGGTAAAGTGCCACCACCCAGTCAGCAAAAATGGCACGGGTCATCCACGACGGGCTGTTTACCATGTACTTGACAGGTAGGCTCGTGTTCCTCTCGAAGCAGTGCGGTTTTGCGCTTTTGGCAATAACTAACAGGGGTCGTTTGTCAGACCCATGCACATTTGTGCACAGCAGCACAGTCACTCGTTTCTTGCTATGTTTGCCTCCGTGGCAACGCTGCCCTTTAAAATCAAGCGTCTTCGCTGGCAGCATCTTATAGAAGAGGCCCGTCTCGTCTGCGTTGTAAATATCAGACGGAGCGTAACTGCTCAATATGTCAGCCATGTTGTCCACCGCCCATGCTGATGCGCCGTCAACGTCCGCAGATGCCGATTCACCGCACAAAACCTTGCCGACGATGTTATGCCTTTCTTTAAAGCGATTCAGCCATCCTATGCTTGCCTTAAAGTCGTTCAGCCCTAAGAAACAAGCATAATTTAGGGCCTTCTGGCTGCACAATTGTACGGCTCAGGGGCATGTTTGTTGCTCGCGTATCGACGAACCAAGCATAGACAGCCTTGTCGAGCTCTTCATACGTTGGTTGCGTCACTTTCTTGTGCTGCGCTGAAATGCCCGATGAAAGCGCCTTCCTAATGCTGTCCTTATTCTTCAAAATCGTCGATAGCGAACTCGGCGCGATGGCAAAATCTGCGGCAATAATTGCCATCTTGTTCCCGCTTTCCGCTTCGGCGATAATTCTATCCTTTTCTTCTAGTCGACGAGATCAGACTGCAGCGAGAGATCGACGATCAACACACACCGACACCCGAGAAAATGGCGGCAAGGGCTGCGGAGAAGGCGGGGAGGGTTGGCTGCCGACTGGATTTGGATTCGTCTTTAGCCCTCGTACGGCCGGTGGCCTTCGCACGGCGCCAGCAAGTCCCCTCGCTGTTTCCCTATGACGAATAAACGACTCCCAACCAAATTTTGTAATAAAGAATACATGAAAATGTAATAAACATACATTCCGTGCATTATTTAGCTGCTCCAAGCCACTGCTTTAGCAGGGACTAATCTCGTACAGCACCCAACTTTTGAAGAGAGGCGGGCTACTGACCGGTGAAGGCTCGCGAAAAATTCGTAGACGCGAATGCGTGCTCACAAATTCATTCGTTTTTTGAGAGAATTTTAATGCATTACTCCTACGGGGATTTCGCGGAGAATGAAATATACTTCGCTGTGGCGAAAATTTCGTTGAAGCGGCATACATATATATATATATATATATATATATATATATATATATATATATATATATATATATATATATATATATATATATATATTATATATATATATAAACAAGTCAAGAGAAATGAGGGTTATGATTTTTTTAATTTGTGGTGCTGAACGATGGGAGAGTAGTATTTAAATTATTCTGTTGCTTAAAGGAAATTAATTATAAAGGAACAGAAAAAACAACCATGCCACCAGTGGGATCCGAACCCACGACGTTTGAATTCCGCGACGAGGACGAGGGTGGCGCTTGTGAACACTGTCAAGATCGCTTACACCCAATAAGCATAAATACCCACGAGAGCAGCAGATTGGACAACTGTCGCCGTAGCTCAGTTGGTAGAGCACCGGACGCGAAATTCGGAGGTCGTGGGTTCGGATCCCACCGACGGCATGGTTGTTTTTTCGGCTGCTTTATAGTTAATTTCCTTTAAGCAACAAATTATTCGACGTATTATTCTCCCATCGTTAAGTACCACAAGTTAAAAAAAAAATAAACATTCCCCCATGCGCCTTGGTTTCGGTGATTGTTGGCTTGCGTCACAAGAAAACGTAAACATTTATTTCAAATAAAAACATTATATTCACCTAAGCAATCGCGCTTTTTAGTGCAGCGCACAGCGAAGGTGAAATTGGTACCCATGACACTGCTTTGAAGCAGATCCCGGACAAAAAAAAAAGCGTTCCAGTGTTGAAGCCTTACCGGCGAAGCTACATCTTCTTCTCGCCATACCATGATTCACTGACTTTCCATGAGACATGACACAAACGAACCCTCTAGGACGCAGATTTGAACTTCCAAGTATGCAAAAAAAATTAAAGGCCATACTTCATTTTTTTCAAAACTGTATGAATTGAATTCCGCAAAAAGGGTTAGTTCGCATGAGAGATTCAGTGTACAGCGCAGCGCTAACTCCAGCTAGCTTCCTGATTTTATTTCTGTAAACACGTTTGTTCTTTTAGAAAAACGGGAAGCGGAGGGCATTCATATCGATCCCTCCACTCAAATTTTGTCCGCTGGCTTAGATGTGGGCAGAGATGCACATTTTTTGATAATTTTCTTATTTCATGCATAATAAATAGAAATCCATCTCCGCAGGACTTAAAGGGACACTGAGGACAGTTTCATCTGATTCTTGTTTATTGTGCTTTTTTTTTCCTCTGTTTTCTTTCGTTCATCGGCAAAAGACGTATTTATGGCAGAGAAACTGGTGTAATAAAACGATTCTTGCGCCAAGACGTACAACACACAAGAAAGACTCAACACGGTCGCTTATTCACGACTGTTTAACGGGGTGAAAGCGATCGACGTATATACCCTTCCAAAACCTTTGCATATGCGCACGCGTACAAGGCAACCGGAAAATGCAACCAAAAGGTCTTATCATAGCAGGTAGGAAAAAAATTTATTCTCAGCCTTATAGAGATAATAGAATGTGTCACTGACATAATCTGCACCCGAATTTTTTATGCCAAATGTTTCCAAAGGTTCACGAGCTGTTTGTTGAAACTTGAAATGCAATTTTTTCTCGGCGCTGCACTCAGACCCGTAACGTTGAGGATAACGCTGATACAAATACGTACTCCGTTTTCACAGGCTAGAAGTAAATGGCTGTGTAACCTGTCCTGACTGAGTGCCATAGAAAAAAAAAGTATTGATAGTCTTTGCAGTTTTCTTTTGACAACTGCCAATAGAAACTATTGTTCTTTGGAGAATATTTTTAGCCTATAATCGCTCTGTTTTCCATTCACGTATCCTCTTTACAGTGAAGAAAACAGTTGACACGTGCAGACTTCGATTTGCGCCCTGTGTCCTTTTAAGAACCGAGAGCCTTGGTCGTGACAGTTAGTGCTGACGTATTGTTCAAAATATGTTCCAATTGTCTGCCCCGAAATGTAAGCTTTTAGCGGTTTTTAGAGAATCACACGCTGTGTGTGAATTTCATGTTAAGCCCTGAGCTTCAGCATATGGCTCCAGCAGAGGGCTACGATGTTCCGATATTCCGCTACCGGCTTCGAAACGTTGGGTTAAAATTAAAATTAAAAATTAAAATTTTGGTTGGAGATTTACAGTTTATTATAAGTCTTCAAACCCAACCAGACAGGCAGATCTGTCAAAATGTTTAGTTTTCAAAACACAGTTGCATTATAGCTGAGGAAAAGAGGGCGCCGCTTGCTGCCCTAGCAAACTTTCTGCACTATTTAGCTTTCTCGCTACCAGCGCCAGCTAGACAGAACATGTCTGGTTGAGCTTAACGGAACATGCAGAAACAACCAGTTTAGGGAGCCGCCGCGGCATCAAAGTGGTTACAGTGTTCGACTGATGAGCCAAAGGACACGAGGTTAATCCCCGCCGCACTTATTGGAAGCCAAATGCAAAAGCGCGCTTGTGCTGCGCGGTGTTAGTGCTTTGTAATGAGAGCCAGGTGGTCGAAGCCCTCCAGTATGAGGTTTTTCATAACCCATGTGCAGTTTTTGGATGTCAAACCCGACATAGGGTATACTGTATCAAGACAAGAGATATGAAACCGGTCCCATAGAGATCCTTTAATAGTGCTCGCACACTGGGGAATTTCCTCTTTGGCCGTTTTTGCGGCTTTTTTTCTTCCCCCTCTTGTTGTAGGCCTCGCGAATTCCCTCACATTTTCTTTACTGTTGTTGCCTAACCTATCCTATGTACGTTTTATTTTAGGTGCAGACGATTTACAAAGTTGCACAAGTGCATGTAATTCGTGCCGGAAGGCATAGCCTACATTCCTTTTAGGAATTCATTATTTACTGCACGTCATTGAGTAAGAAACTGATGTACCAAAATAGCGTTTGAAGAGGGGTACAGTGAGCGGCGTTAAGGGCAGTTCCTCCTTTAGAGCAGAGAAAGAAACCACAACGTGCTGTTCCAACTTGAGTGGCATTTATAGAATAAACACGTAATTCATGGAATTCAGAGTTGTACACTCTTTGGTACAATCATGCTGTTTCGACGCCCTATTTCATTGATAAAATAAAATTGAACTGGAAATCAGAGAGAAAAATTACAATAAGCATATCTCGAGAAAAGCTTCTTTATCGCTAGTCAACTCTAATCCTACGAAGAGTCGGCACACCTTAAGGATAGTCCTAACCAGCGAGAACTGGGTCTAGTACCTTAGACGTTACTCATTTACCGCCGTAAGTAGTGACAAGCCTAACGGTGACAGCCACAGGGACACTATCTCCTCAATGACTGTCCCACTTCGAATCGCATGACGTCACATAGCGCATCCACAAATGCCTTCATTGAGCTGAGGATCATTACTGTACGTAAGAGGCCCTTGTTTCTTACTTCTGATCCCAAATATCACCATGTGCTTTCCTGAAGCACGCTTAATCCTCGTAGCTGTTCTCGCAGTAATCCTCATGGCTGCTTGCGAATTAAGCCCTTCTGACTCCGTCCGACCAATTTTCCTTTGCCACTTCAGATTTCTTCCGCTGTGTTACAGGGGAACAGAAGCCACGTAGAAGTCTCTGTCTCACCGACAATACACCGAGCATAAGCGGATCCTCAAGAAGCAGGGAGAGATTTGCTCGGCTTGATTCGCGCGCAAAGGACTCTGTGTGTATCCTCTGGGGCGCATATAGAACCCGCTCACCCCACTCTCAGCCATGTGTAGAGGAATGGCAAGGCTCAAGGGCCTTCCTGGGCACCATACTCATTAAATGCGGGAACACGGAAACAACCGGACGAAATAGGGGCGTCACAAGGCGCATTCGCTCGGGGAGGATGCGACCTGGCACCTGCTGGACCCTGTCTGCTGGAAGCACAGGGTGTAATTAGGGCTGCCCTGTTCCGCCCAAAAGCAACGCTGGCTGGCGGCCAGCATGGATTCTGCTACCGCCCATTCTCCAGGGATTGCGAATCTCCGGGAGTGTTGTCCGCGTACATTCCGTGGCATTGTGGGTGTGCTGCAGCCCTCGTCGCCCGTTGTCGGATGCGGAACAGGCCTAGAGAGGTCCAGACTGGGCACGTGGAGTTCAGCTACAACAAGCGGCGAAAATTAACAACGCTAAAATGAACATGTCCCACGATCTCCCTCCAGTAAGAAGGGTGCGCTGCACATCCGCTGCGCACTGTTCTCCGGTTCCAAAGAACCCGTTGCCCTCGGGGAGTTGCGGCTGGTAGAACGAAGTCTGAATTCTCGGGAAATCGTACTGGCCGGGGCTCGGCGACAACGGAGTGGGTTAGTTGCCGGCCCAGGGAGCGACTAATCAAGGAACCTTCGGGGAGGCAGATGGTGCACTCCAAACGGCGGCTACTAGAACCGGCGGAAGTACTACTCCTCACCTAAATGAGCACTCCTGCATGTGTGGGTAGCTTTGAAGGACCGGACGTCAAATTGAGTAATCTTACATCTGGGATGAACTACTGCAAACATACTACGCCTGTGATGAAAACCTTGAAAGGGTACCATTTCGAGTGCAGTAGGTGCCGAAGCATTCACTGTGGTTCGTGCAAAAGCAGGGTCCTCTAGTAGTTGATGAAGTTTTAGGTGGGGGAACCTGACTTAGCGGAGGGGACGCCAACATATTGCCCCTTTTAGAGCTGTCTGTCTCGGGGACCCCGGCAAGCGTTCAGTGAAGATTAGAGTATGCTTTGAGATCGAGGGCCGCACATTTATAAAAGAGCGAAGACTCGTTCTATACGGAGGACTGAAAAAAAACTGGGCTCTATCGGGATCATTTGTAACAATTCAGGCTGTGCACAGCCCGGACCCTATTCCCACAACGTCTCATTATCAACCTCAATCTCTTTCCCTTCAACCTGTCTCTTCCGGCTTCTTCCCAGCGGAGATTAAGGAAGCCTCCCTTGGGCCACATTCTCAGCTGTGGCGTCGCTTTGGTAGCTCATCCTTTTTAATTTCTTCTCCTCTTTCAGTTGTGGCAAAGTACATCTGCCCGTCAGTACCTATTCATTCATCATTACCATTCCAAGTCGAAAAAACACAACTTGTTTCGTCACAAAAGGAGTTTCGCAATATTTTTGGCCTTATCTTGTAGTAGCACTAGTTTTTATAGTAACAACAGAATATTTTATAGCATTTCACTGTTCCTTGTCGTAATGACAGAACTGCAGAAGGATACTGAAAAAATACTATACATTAAAAATATTACAATATTCCAGAAAAAAAATTGTTATTACAACAATTTTGTCGCACTGTTCACAAGAGTCTGTAGCTTCTCCCGACTCAGGTCGGTTGGATTAATGCTGCTATTTCATGTGGTGTTGCGTCAGGCAATATTATTTTTATTTTTCTTGAGGCACCATCACATTTCCTGGTTTTGCACAAAGAGACCGTGTTTGACAGCGTCACTTGTGGCAAAAATAGCTTGCGTTTGTCGAATGAGGTGTTTTAATGCGTTTCGTTTGTGTTGCTGAGGCGTCATTGGCTGCCTGTATTGAGACTCTCCCGCGTGTATTCCATGCGTAAATAAGGCACGAGAGTAGCTTTCATGAATAACTTGTGCTCCGATATCTCTCTGGTCACTGCCAAAACACTCTTATTACTCATGACCAGTGAACATTCAAAATGAAATTGTGAGTAAAACATTCCTTTGTCTCTTGTCGCTTGCACTACAATTGAAACGGGAAGTGACCACTGTAGTTCCCTAGTTCAAGATGGAGAAGTGAAGCAGCGATCTCAGGTAAAAGCATTAGAAAAAAAAAATCTCGTATAGTATATAACAATACTTCCTGGGCCTCCCGTGCTGAATCCAAGGCGGGTAGTGGATCCATTTTTGTATAAATTGTCACCTGACAAACTCTCCACCTGCACATGGTAAGTCCAAAGTGAAGGTAATACGGCTACGGTCTTACTAATGTGGCAGTCTGGGCATGTTGGTCTTTGCGCTGTACATTTTCATTACGGTCTTACAGCACAAAGGTGCTACAAGCGTCAAAAATATTTCAAGTGGTCACAAACAGTATGACATGACCCCGGATAAGGTTGCAGCCCTACCTTTGTGAGTCGTGCAGTTTCACCCAGTTTTCCAGTCTCTTTTAAAGTAATACAAAATATTTTTTGGGCTCAAACTCACTTCATAGCATTAAATAGAGTCTGTCGCACGACTTGAGTAGCTTTATAAATCCTCAGAAGGCAAGGTTCAAACAAAATCATTCAAATCTCACAGTTCGAAATACTGACGCGCCACGGTCGTTGTTGAACATAAAATTAGAGGATGAAGGGCAAATGTGTGGTACTGAAAAAGACGCAGGCGTTAATAGTGGCGTGTACTCGTCAGTGACACGAGGGCTCTTTAATCACGAGTCAAAGTTGCATGAGCAGTTCTTGCAATCTTGCCCGCAAGCAATGCTGGTAGGTGAATTCAAGAAGTTTCACGGCACCATTTGCGGCCCAAGACGACCCTCTAAACGCACTATATTCGCTGGGCTCTACCCGAGAGATATTTGGCAGTCCTTAGACTACCAGCTCTTGGCGGAGGGCTGCCTGTCTGTAATTAATGGATTTCCTTCGTTCTAAGTGCGGGGGCGAGCACGTTTTAGATGCGATATTTTAGTTCATTTCGTCCTGGCATGTTCTTTGCTCTTCAACTTTTATAGCGGCCTCCACACGTTCCTAGCCTACCTAGCCGCCCTATCCTAACGTTTTCTGTTATCCTGTTTCACGTCGGCGTCAGTGGCATCGTTCCGTCAACATAACCGAAAATCCCTCCAGCGCAGCAACGCAGCAGCGCAAGAATACTCGAAGTATAAAGATAAATATATATACGCGTGTACAAACCTGTCGGCTCTTGAGCACAGCTACTCTGTTCACCAGCCTCTGTCAAAGGCCACCTGGGACAGCCGAACGGACCTTCGGGCAAATCATGGCCCTAATCGAGACCGTGGTACAGAGTACACTTTCCCTCAGCCATGAATCCGCCCGGTCCTTCATAGGCTGTTGCGGCAGTTTGTATTTACTCAGTGCCAGTGATAAACGAGTTCAGAGCCAGTAGTCCTGCGTGTCGTCGTCAATGTTTTACTAATAGACACCTTTAGCATACCGTGTACCGTGCTACCGTTACCGGAGTACCGGGAGCCCGCCAACCGCCGGCGAGCAAACGCTGATTGGTCCCGATGATGCAGGCGCACGCGCAGCTCCCGGTTACCTGGCGCCATCTGGCGTCGTCAAAATGATTTGCGCATGCGCATTGGCTGCACGCGAGCTCCCGGTACTCCGGTACCGGTAACTTTAACATGGTACAGTACACGGTACGCTAAAGGCGTCCATTTTCTCGATCTGCTAGCGTTGATCACTCGTTGTAGCCTCAGGGTAAGCGGCTGTACTTCTTATGGCGAGAGCCGTTACTGCGACCCCACTCTGCGTCATCGTGCAGCTGAAGCTCATTGGGATGTAGTTCTTTTTTCTTAGCTTGACTTGGCGCCAAAACGGATCAACACTAAGGCAAGCCAAGTGAGAGAGCAGGGAGGAGAGAGGCGAAGAAGCGGGAAAGAGGAGGAGACAAAACGTAGGGACACCGGCATGGAGAAAGAAACAGAAAAAGTAGAAAAAATTACTGGTTAAACGAAGGTACGGCAAGTTTAAAACATGATTCTCGCTAAATGCTTCAACTATCTCGCAGCGAAGTTTATGATCTTTTTTTGCTGTTTTCGTATTCAGGCTTTTTACGAAGTTGAAGTGATTACAAAAAAGACATCCAATAAAATTTCGCACAACTAGTCAGATGTGATTAACAAACTGAATGTACAAACTGTGGCTAATAGAATCGCGCTAATGCTTTATTGTGTTTATGTCTGTTTTTCATTTTATCCCCCGCAGTGGCTCAGTGGGAACAGCACTCGTCTGCGGAAGTGAGGAGCTTTCTTGTTTAGCGTCTCTCTTAGAAGACGTTCAGCTCCGGGAAGGGAAACTGCACGTACCATACCATCGCTTCTTGTTTTCTTTTCTCTTCGTCTTGTGCGTTACTTTGTATTCTGACTCGGCGTTGCTGCGTCTCGTTTCTCTACATCTTCTGTTTTTCTTCCTGACTCTGCTTTCATTACTTTCTTCTCACTGAATACAACATATAGTACGGAAGTTACCGCATATGAAGACAAATTGCGCCCTCTGTAAGAAGCCGGAAAGACTGGTCTCGGCTTGCAGACACGACCGTTCATCTCTCGAGGAGCGCTGGGAAGCAGCTCCTAGCGTAAGGACCACTTGAACAATGACTCTGTCCACTCGAGATAAGCGTTCACGGCTGGCCCCTTTGTTTGCCTGAGATTCACTCCGATCACTCTATGGGGACCCAGTGGGGCAGGAGCATTAAATCTATCGTCCTTTCAGGCGTCTGCCTCAACTCGTGGATAACTGGCTTGCCAGTGGCGGCATAGCAAACGTCTCTTCTTTTTACAAGTCCAGGGTATTAACAAGCGATTCGCACTGACTACCACTTAGACAGGTTCTTGGCAATCGGAGGCTGTTATTTTAGTTTTCTTGGCGAATAGCTCCACAAAAGTGCTGAAATGGCTTAACAAATGGTCGCACAACATGCTAAAAACTCGTAAAACGGCTTCTGATGCTGCTAGGTTCTTCTCCTGTCCTGACAGCCGTACTAATTTCGGTGCGCCCTGTTACAGCCACTGTGCTCATGAAACCGTTAGCCAATTCTCTGAGCCGTTTATGAGATTAACCGTTGTTTAGGAAGACGGTATGGTTACCTGTTGGTGTACATCGAACTGCAACACTCTCACGAGTCAACAGATGGATCATACTCGCGCGCATGCAAGCTCCACAGTAATAGAGAGGAATAGCTTAGGTGGTATATACACTTTATGCACCTGTTTTTCAACAAAAATGGTCTTTTCATGGAAAACTAAATCAGAAACCCACGTTTCGTGCAAAGTTCTCGCATAAAATCAGGGGCGCACAGGGCATACAAATATACATGACGCCTGCGTACTGGGGATTTTATTTTTTATTTGTTTTCACTCTGTGGCCTTCACTTAAATACACGTTTGTGAGCGACACTTCTCTTTTTTTGTTTTCCTTCCTGGCGCAGTGGTCCTAGCGGGAAGAATTCACCACTGAACTAGTCCGTTTTCATCTATTACCGAGTCTCCAGAGCACATATCAGAGACGTCGTTCGTACCTGACGATAGACTAATCATACGTTGAAATAATTCAACACGCTATGAGCATCCTGGTTAACATTATAGTCTCTGGTGGAAACAATTGTGATCACAAACAGTTCACACCGCGTCGCGCCGACACAACGACTTTTTCACCTTTGCGCGCCTGGCCCCTTCCCTTGACCAGGCGAGGAAGGGAGACAGAAATCCTTGTGTGAAGTCCTTGCTTACGTGCAACTTCCCCGTGAATGCTCGGCACTTGTGGACTATTCACTTCTGGTATTTATAGGTGGTAGCATGGCAGTGGCAGCACACACAAATGCATCAGCCAAAGAAAAACATGTTTTCAGGGTAGGATTTTTCACTCAGAATCTGAAATAAAACCATACTCTTCTAGCTCACCCATATCGCAGTGCGCAAAAAAACGTCCAGGAGGCAAGTAGAAACAAGGAAAGTAATTTGAACATGTAGGAAAAAGGATTTTTGCAATTTATTTATTTATGAAAGGCACCTCTATGTGAATTCAGTTCTCTCTACCCATGATCGACGCTTTCTTCTTTATCCTGTCCCCCTTGTGAGCAAGTAACGAACCAAAAATAAATAACAAAAAAGACAATGAACTACCCCAGTGCGAGCCGACAAGCCCAAGTGCCCTTCTGTATTCGCACAAATGGCCAAGACTTGCTTTGCGTCATTTACTGCTCGGAATCTGCCGTGACTGAGCCTATCACGAACACCTCTGTGTTGCTAAAGGAGGCTTTTGCTTTCCTGCTAACATGCGCGCTTGTGTGAAGTGAGATAGTGAGAGATAGAAAACATTTTTTCCGCCGAGAAGGCACAGATGTATGCTGGACGTAACGGCCACTAAAATTGCAGGTGCTAGCGACAGGAAGCATTCAATGAAAACAATGCTGACAATCCGTTGGGCAGGTTGTGATGACGCAGAAAGGTCACGTGACCTAGGTGGCCCACCTGCCTCCTAAGTTGTTCTCCGGGGGCATCACCACCAGCCTGAGCGCTTTTCGGGCCCAACGCCGGAAACGCCGACGCCGGATTTGCTGCGTAACGGTGCCTTTAACGCTGTCGCGTTAAAAGCAGGGCCCCAAACATGACTCTCACAAGACGTGACTTAAAGCACGTACTTTGGCGCATAAAGATTTTTCGACGTTCGTACTCGTTTGATTTTGTCCGCACAGTTGCTCATCATTCACGTTGTGACGCTTGTTAGCGTAAGCTCACATGTTCGATTCCAGAGTGTGAGGGTGCCTGATAATGATTCAGCGCACGTACAGAACTTCCGGTTGCCGAGATTCCCCAATCATCAACAACGGCATCCCGTAATCAGCTGCATTATTTGACTTCGAGACCTGTCATTCCGGTCTCGTAAAATCCTGAGCTGCGAATTTTTTTTTTCAATACTGCTACTTTGGCGGGCGGGGTGGGCATAATTCTTGATATTCCCTTTTTTTTCGCCAGGAGAAAAGTTGCGGTCTCGTCACTTTTTTTTTGTTCCGTTCATTCGACTGGCTTTCGTGCCGCCCTCAGAATAAAGAACGACCGATTCTCAGAAGCTCCAGCAAGGCAGTGCCTCGAGCTCTTCCTTGCCGTCTATGACCACGTTTTCATCTTTACGCAAGAGCTTTCGCATCCGCGAAGAACAGGAGGAGGTTCGGTCCCCCTTAGATAGTGTATGGGATCCAACGCTTCGCGGTTTGCGGATCGGATTACGCCAGATAATAAATACGCTGCGAGCGTCCTTTTCCCGCCTGCTCCTCAGGTCTTAGGTTTTTTGTAGCGAGAGCTACATGACGGTAGCATTTCGAGCCTTCCGTGTGGTGGCGCCGTGGCGGTGGCAGCGCCGCTACCCTGTGGCTGCGCCGCCACGCTGTCACGTGGTTGGTCACGTGGTGCGGAGCAGCTGCCGGCGGCGCGGCGCCGTGGCTGATCACGTGGTTTGTCACGTGGTTGGTCACGTGACCAAATTCTACTCGGCCAGCTGTAGCTATCGCGTCACTCCAGGTTTACCCACAGCTAAACAACCGGCAATTTTTTTTTCTTGTAACACGTCGCCATTAAGGCTGTTATGACGCTCAGCGTGGTTACGAAACGCTGCAGCCGTAACAGGGCAAGCCTTCGATCCAGCACCTGACAAAGCGTAATAATGATAAACAACTCTCTATTTTCCATCTCTTGTTGCTGACATCACTGCTGGCGCCGTCCCGAGAAAACAAAAATGAACAGGATTGCACTTAAGTCTGCTTATGAGCGGAAATGCGAACGCTTTTCTTTTTCCTCTCTTTGTCCCTCTATTTTTCATTTTTTTATTCGCTCTAATTTTTTATTCTTTTTGTTCTGTGTTATTGTGCTGTTGTTTTTATTTCTTTTACTTTTATTTTACGTTTTTTTTTAAATTTTTATTTCTTTTAATTGATCATAGATCTTTTGCTACCGATTTGTTTTTATTTCATGACATATATGTTGCTTATTACCTGCTGCTTAATCAACTTTTACATTTTATTTTGTTTACCATACAGCTTATGACTGACAATTGGAGCGGACAACTTCGGTCCACAAACTCCCGTCTGCAACTTCCGTCCACGCCACTAATGAGCCAAGAAAGGCTTACGCCTTACAAACAACTCCGCTGTGATATCCCTGCCTGCCTGGACATGATGCATGCTAGCCGATTAGTATGGTTCATGGATTCTAGCCAAGATAGAGATAGAGAAACACTTTATTTTTCGACAAAATAAGCGCCTACGCTATAGCCGCTGTTACAAGTATGCCACTTGATTTTCAACTTGTCATGAAAGAATATGCGCAGAGGAGGAGTCACTTTGAAAGATCATGCTTTGTTTGTGTAAATGTGCTTCGGGAAAGAATGTCATCTCCATGATGAAATCCAAGAATTAAGCTCGTGACAACCGGCAATTGCAGCCAGTGGACGGGACACATCAGAACGTCCGATCCTAGGACGCCGTGCAGGGTGGTACCATTATTTTTCCAACTTTTAGCCTGTAACATCTTCTGCACTTCCTTATAGGGCTATAGTACTCCAGTTCACAAAATTACTCCTGACGCACGTAAACACCAACGGCACGGCCATTATTTTTTCCAGACGATTCTGGTCGCTCCTCACTTGGAAAACGAAGTGATAAGTCACGTGCCGTCGGCAATACGCAAATAACAATGAAGAAAAGAAATACTTTTCGCTGCCATATTTACTATTCGTGGTCGTTCCTCGTGTGTGGATATCGGCCATTTGTTCCACGGAAAAACCGCACTATCTGGTTTCGTTTTTGAGTCAACTGATACCGATCGGTAATGATGCAAGTCCTTTCAAGGTATTATAGCAAATGAAGGCTCCGTAGTTGTAGTTTCTTTTTTTAAGAACCACATTTACTAAGCGGTAAGCATTAAATTTTGGTAGTTTTGAAGACGTGCCTTTCAGGTAATTCCTATATTTTATTTTGCATGTTTCAGAGATCATAAAAGACCTTACTTTTTGTTTTACTTTGCGGAACATAGTAGTATGCATGATAATTCCATTTTACACAATTGCAACACAATCGGCTGCTTGAGCGCAAGTTTGCGGGTTCGTACAGATTTCGATCAAAAGGAAAAGGCAAAGGCGTCCATGTACAGAGCTTTCTGTGCACGTTGAAAAACCAACGTAGCCACGCATAATTCAGAGGCCTAATTTTCGCAGAGACGGAATAAATTATATTATCAACTCTGGCCGACCCAACTTATCTTCCGACGATGCGCTTAATGAGTGCGGAGCGGCTGGCCATTAAAACTATCAAAAATGGCAGGCATTTCAGCTCCCAAACATCTCGAAGTGCTTTCGCGTTGTAGAAGTCACGTGCGTGTAAGCGTGTAAGGAGAGGAGTGGCGTAGGTTGTGCACGTTTCAGTATTAGAAGAGTGTGCCTATGGGATCAGTCGGCCTTCAACTCGCTGACCGTGACGCGTTGGTCATTGATTAGGAATTTGTTGAGTACTTAATCGGATATATCTGCGAGGCCCGCGGTCACCGGATTATAACGGGTAAAGTGGATTTTCTACCGCTTGCAAATTGGCCACTCGGAACTGAAAGCCGAAAATATGAAATGGGACGGCACAGTTTCTCGTAATATACGCTGAGTCAGCATTACTGCTTGCGTGCCAAAGGCTAGGAACATAAGGGTGGCATGAAAGACCCCAAAATTAAGGTGAACGGCTGAAATCTGCAATGCTTTGGTCATTGCTCGTGCGATAATTGCACCAGTTTTTTTTTTCCAACTGAGAACTGTGTTTATAGGCCTGCGCTCTAAGAATACTTTGAAAGTTAGAAAATAAACGATACTGAATCGTAATTATTGGATTCCGAAATGAAGGAGATCTGGGTGCGAGTCTTTCTTAATAAAGACATTCTTAAGCAGCGCGTCGGCTTGAACAATGCGAGAGCTCAAACAGTATTTCAAGAGGTGATAACGCATGATTTCCTTCCTTAGGCTATTCGTGAATCAGCAGGGGAGATAAGAGCAGTTGAGTCGGGATTTTTTCCTGGGCAGGCGATGGAGCCTTCGACATGTTCGCTCACTTCGATGTTGGGATATTTAAGTTTAGAACTTTTACAGGTTACATAAACAAGCTCGCCTATGCGCTTTCCGTCTTGCGGCTGAATTTTAAGAGCATCTAGCGCTTACACTGATATCGTTTCCACTTAAATGCTCATGTGGATTTGGTTTGGTTTTATGGGGGTGTAACGTCCCAAAGCGACTCAGGCTATGAGAGACGCAGTAGTGAAGGGCTCCGGGAATTTCGACCACCTGGGGTTCTTTGACGTGCACTGACATCGCACAGTACACGGGACTCTAGAGTTTAGCCTCCATTGAAATTCGACCGCCGCGGCCGGGATCGAACCCGCGTCTTTCGGGCCAGCAGCCGAAAAGGTGTAGTGCTTAGGAATAAGCATTACCAAGTTTCAAAAAGAAGTATTTGCGGCGATACTAAGTTAGATGTCAATCCTGGCAACCCTTCCTCCCCCCCCCCCCCCCTTCCCTCAAAAAAAAAAATCCTGTTGCTTGTCCACACTTTACGCATTCTAAAGGCAAGGTGTAATAAGCGCTGGATTGCATCGACAAGGACAATAACTGAAGGCGAATTTGTGTACCTCCAACATGACCACTGAATGCTGCGTGCTCGAGGTAATTTCACTGGGCACGACGGTTTTGTTTCTGTTGTGGTAGCTGAATGGGCTCTCATATGTCACGCGTCGTTCTTGGTAGCGACCGACTGTTTTCGCATCGCTCAAAATCGTCTGAATATTTACGAAGGTGCGGGCAGAGTAAAGCCTTTTAACAAATATATTTAATCAGTCTCTGTTTACGTTACGCGAGAGGTAAGGAAAATATCTCCCTGGTGAACATTGGGTTGCGTTCAACGGGTTTTGCGAGAATAAAAAGTTAACTTTTTTAGCAGTGTGCGTGCCCTTTTGTGGCCGTAGCGGATCTCTTCTCCTACAAAATATGCCTTGGGAAAAGACCTCAATGTGCAAGATATCACGTTCTCTTGTTTTCTGGTTTCGTCTGAAGACTTTCCTTTCATCGGCCATCGCTGTGAAGAAATTTAATTCAGGATGACAAAAAAAGGTAATCGAAACACTCGTTAAAAGGGTTGTTCGATTAGAAAACCTGCATCAATTTCCAAAGATGCTAGAGAGTAAAAGGCGAAGTATAGCTGAACGCTACAAAACAGCTCTTCGCTCACTTCCGCGTGCCTGCCCGTCTGTGTATACAAGCTCAAGGTTCTATGGAAACAATAAAAGCAACTTGCGCTCTTACAAAACTGCACTCCACAAAAACAAAAACCACAAGTGCTAACGCTATGATTCCAGCGTACGCTTCAAAGATAAAGAAAGAAAAGCAGGGATAATGAGTAACGTGTGTTCTTTCCGTGCGCGAGAATTGCAGAGAATGTATAGAAGAAAAACTGTTTTGTTTCTACAAGAGCAATCTATTTGGAAGTGTTTACTCGTTCACAAGACGGAGCGCCGTACAATGCTTAACTGCACGGGCCCTGCTTAGAGCACCTCTGGAGACGCAGATGCAATATGTCTTTCCCCAAGCCCGGGTAGCTAAAAATCCCCAAGTGCAACTTTGATGGGATACAGAGCAACCGCATTAAAGTACTAGTACTCACTGTTGCTGCTGGCTGAAATTGGCCACTATTGCAAGGCCGAAGATAGAGCACTGTTTACTTTCATTTTTTTTTCCCCAAATCGATCTTGCTTCCTTCGAAAAAAACACTAAAATGTCCCTGTGTGTAAACAGCCTAGCCTGAAGAACAGCCCCGTACACTGCACGCTTCGATAAAGAAAAACGGTACCGCCGGCGGTCACGCGTTCGCTACATGGTATTTGGTGCAGTGGTATCTCTACAGACCTTGTCATTGTTTCTTATTTTTTTTTTGTACGAAGAAACATACAGCGCGTTCCTTTCGGGATCGCACCAATTGCCGCTTTCCGCTTCGTCTAGCGTTCGATGATTGCCTTCATTTCTTTCCCTCGTTTGTGTTTTGCTCCTTCTGCCCTTGATCGAGGTGACACGTGCGTATGCGGTAAAAAAAAAAATCGGTACCTTCTCTGCCGTGTTTGAAACAAACGATTTTCAACCTTTTACAAAATTGTACAAACAGAAATCACACTTCCTTGATGGTGGATTCTGTTCTCTTTCCCATTTCTGTTAGAAGCAACTAATGTTGACCGAGGGAGCTGTATACTTTAGAACTTTCTGTACATAATTAAGAATCGCGCGCAGAAGTTTCAGGTTGGTTGTGGTAAAGCCTCTTCGGTTCCAGTTCGAGGCAGTGTTTGCTATTCTCATTCCGTTTCTTAATTATATTCGGGAGCCCGTGAAATGGGCCCCCCGTATTAGTTCGTCTCGTACTAGTTGCGACAATAAACTTCAATGCGGGTTGTTTACAAGGCATAACGTGCCTCCGAAGGGCACAGAAGTCCCAAGAATATGCCGCCTTTGAACTGTCTTCCGCACCGAGTACTTCAAACGCTCGCACTTATAAGTTAATGTCGGTACACAGTTTGACCCAATAAGCCCATCGTTCTGTGAAACGGGGTAGTTAGTACAGCTTTCTTTTTCTACCTGCTCAACTCTAAGGCTTCGATAACAGCCAAATGAAGGCGGCGCCATTCTTAACTTTTGAGAGGTGACAAATAGGAAGATTTCAATATTCACCAATCATTCACAGCTTAAGTATTATCTTTCTTTTTTATGCGTCGGCGATGTCTGCTATGTTTGTGAAAATCGCCCCCCGTTGCCACTTTCCTAGGTGCCTTGGCATCCTTGTTCGTTTTAGTCTTAGATCAAAGAGAATGAAAAAATCACACACAAACGATAGGCGCAGACAGCTTTGATAACCCGTTTGATAACCACTCGATCAATTGAAGGGAAACAGTCGCTACACTGAAGTAATTCAATTAAAACTGGCGAATTTCATACTTCATTTAAGTCAGTTGAGATCATTTCGTTAAAGCAAGGACAGGTCAAGACATCGGCACCGATGAAGCAGTGTTAGTATTCTGTTTTCAGTTGCCTCTAAGTAATTGAATACATCGCCAATAAGACAAAGTCTACCAAAGAAGTGCATTAAGTGTATTAGCCTCGGATAATGATGATTGCAAACGTTCGCAAGCTGTTGCCATTTCTCTCAGCTCCTTCCTCTATACTCGTGCCCGTCTTTTTTAATGCCCCGGCCTTATTTTGGAATTGCGCTAGCCCTCCCAGATGCTATGTGAGCCTCCATGGGCATCTGTGCAACACATGGAGAAGTGAAAACACTTTTTTGGGGAAAAAATGAGTCTTCGATCATACAAATCGCTTATTATCTTAAAGGGAGTGGCGCCCCAGACCGAATAATTCCCATTTCCTGGAGAAAAGTGACATTACGAGTGGATATAATTACTCCATGCTGAAAAGAAGTGAGGACACCATGCCAGAAATTACGTCACTTCCGTTAAAGGCATCAAAACCTTCTAACGTTATTGCATTGCCAAACTATAAAGTGGTTAGGTGTTTGTGAGACCTTTTTAGACGAAGGGCGGACGAGAAATTTCACAGGTGAGCATGCAAGAAATTTCCAAGCTAGTTGCGGCGTCTGTAGTACACAAGACAGCTCAAATTTCCTCAGGACAGCGACCAGCGACGCAACGATCTGTTTACACTGCGTAAAAGTAGAGGTGCTTTCATACGAAGAGGGTAAGTACCGTCACGTTAATGTGCTTTCAGATGCAATTTTTACACCGAAATTTTTTTTAAAAATGTCGTTGTATGTTGACGTGCCCCGAGATTTCTATACACAGGTACGTCTGCATTTCTCCTACATCGGAATGCCTCTACCGCATCTTGTATCTAACGTATAAAATGTCTTCAGTATCATAGCGTCACAGCCACTGCGCGCCTCGGCGAGTGCATAAGTTAGTGGCTAAAATTCCCTAAACTTAGACATCCCCACCGTCTCCATATCGCACATTCATCCTACTCATATTTATCTTTCCTAACTTTAGAATCAATCCTCATTTTTCTTACCTGTACCCTGCGAAAGTGTGCAACAGCTGATAAGACTGGGGCCCACAAACCCATTATATGTTCCCCGCCGTTTTCTGTATTGTTTACTAACAATTCTCCGTAGAGCAGAAGCGCTAATAGATGCGCATGCACAGGCATGTGACATGCCGGTGCCGAAAGTATACTTACATTCACGGAACGCCACGAAGAGCAGGAGAAGTTGAAGATGATGCATTCAAAAGGCCCTGCACCTGGTCTTTGAGGTTTCCTGAGCCCGTGACCAACGCAGAAGGGTGCCTAACTAGAAAAATAGAAAACGAAACATTTGTTCATTGCACACAAATTCTTGCAATCGGCTGCACTGCATCCTACTAAATTTCCACTTTCTATTGATATCAAGGGCTCATTTTATCATGAAAGAGCAAACGAGGACAGGCCAATGACAGGAATAGAAAGGCTTTTTCTTTCGTTTAACAACAGATGAGAGGAAAGTACCGCTGCGTTAATCGTAATCTTCTCACCACGAGGCATTCAATTATTGAATAAAAATTCTGCAATGACGTATATATTGTTAATATTTAATTGCAAACAAACCAAATTAATAAGTACAAAAAGACCAACAACGATGTGTTGTTATCGCCTCTTTTTATTGTTCTACAGAAGCGCCCGAATTACACTGTTGTTTTGGTGAGTTCAGCAGGAATTTTGTAATTTGTGGTTCCGAGAAAAAAAAGCTTTATGACTGACAAACTAAGAGGACACTTTCTTGAAGTCATCATAACTGCAGGTTTAGGGCCAGCTCGTGGATGTAGTCAGCAGTTATGGTAGCGACTACAGGGTTCACAGAAGGCGCAGTCGGCCGTTCATAAACCATGGCACATAGAGGCGCTTTAAAAACGGCGTCGAGAGCGTGCGCTAAAGCCTGAGTTCCACACCATGTGGATAGGAGCACACGGACACATGAAGGTTCAATAAATACAATGACAAGGGGTATGACATAAAAAAATAAAATATGTGGCGAACAAACTTGTCTTGATGACGAAGAACACGTCTCGCAAGCACATGGTTTACGCTCAACACCGTCGTGCATTTGTAGCAACTTTTCGAAACGTGCTAAGTGAAATTCGTCTCCCTCCCTGTGAAAACCGTTAGCAAGACTAATCTAACGACAGCATGTTCTCAAGACCCATTACTGAATGTCTCTGAAACGACTGTGCGATACGTCTAGGTGTTTGGAAACAACAGGCTTAAATAAGCCGAGCTTGGGGAAAACCGATGACGTCTGAAGCGCGACGCAGTTGAAACGCCAAGAATAAGAAAAAGAACATAGGAAATGTTTGACATTAATAGGGGCCTGAATTTATGCTTCACATTGCTTTGTTTTTTTGTAAATGGAAAGATGCAACACGAAACGTGGCGGGTTTAACGTAGGTAAACCGAGAAAACGTGCGAAAGCAGATCACTGTTTTTTATTGCGATAACGTTAGTAGCGTCATCGGGAAAAATGTGTCGTCGTCCACATAATTTCGAGGTAGGGAAGTGGTGTCACCAGATAGGAAGGGACAACTATACGTTCTGATGCATCTTCACTGCATCCGTGCTGCTACCTCTGGACCTCCTCGGGGAGACACGGAGCCATCAGCTAGATGACCCGAAGGGTTATCTCTGGTTGTGTGCACACAGACGTGTAAGGTCTGCAAACACAACCGGGCAATAATGACACAAAACTCAGTGTAGATGCATCAACAGCTTCTAACGCTTACGGATTACCAACGCATAATGTAACTAGGTTTCACTGTGAATTTAAGTGGGCCATAAGGAAACATGTAAGCCGCTTCGATGCTGGTTGCTAGACGTTAATCAAGAGCTCTTCACGGCAATGCATGAGTAATATATAAAGAAGCAATTAACGTTCAGGTAGTTTTTCAATGTCTCGCCATGTTACCATTCGTTTCTTCGCCTTTAAATCTGATGCTTTGAAAGCAATTTTAATCTGCCGAGAACTAGGTCTCGCCGAATCCCACCTCTTTTCGCCCTCTTCATGCAGTGGCTTCAGGCATTTCTTTTCCTATTAAGCTTGTTCATTCATATGTACGGCTGGCATTTTCACGAACGTTCCAGGTGCGTTTTTTTCTGACACTTTTGATTAAACAGTAAGGAGAACAAACCGACAATTTGTACCCAAGCTTGGTATGTATACATCTCTCCCAGACATGGCATTATTTTGATGTCACAAAATCCGCTAATCCGCAATGCTTCTAAATTAGGGTGAGCAAAGTTCGATCAACTCCACTTCACAGGAAGCAAATCTTTCAATAGTGCCCCGAAGTTTGCAGTGTTTGATTCATCATGTTATCTTTCCTCGCTGTTGTTACTAAGCCCTTGAACATCGCCTGCTGCGCAAGATGCGACCATATTTCTCTGAAAATATTGAAAACACGTGCAACAGTTTCTACGTCGTTCGAGGTTTTTGTCGGTTTTTTGCGTAAGTTACCTCAAAAGTATACCGGTACCTTTATATTGAGCTCAGTCGAGAAAAGCTGTGATTTTCCTGGAAGACCGCCAAGCGCACCCCTGCTATCGTCACCCCCGACAGTTCTTCTGACAGCTCGAGCTCTCCCGAAAAATAGTTTAAAGACAGTTCTTTGTGTCCCATCCGCACTAGCGGACGTGCTGTCGTCCCAGCCATGTCAGAA